>PVJI01016632.1:0-37667 GCA_004026765.1 Micronycteris hirsuta | reverse complement strand
TTAGATCAGCCACAGCCAAGACGCTTCTGAGGTAAGCAAGCAAATACAACCAGAGAAACAAAATAGAACCAGAGACATTGAAGTTTAGAACATTCTGGCAGTAACCAGAGGGGAAGGGGAAGGGGAGAAGGGGGACAAGGGTATTCAGGACCTGCAATGAAGGACACATGGACAAAACCAAGGGGGAGGGTGGAAGCAAAAGAGGGAGGTGGGTTTGCCTGGGGTGGGGTGGGGGGAGGGTAAATGCAGACAACTGTAATTGAACAACAATAAAATAATTAAAAAAAAAAAAAGAGGAATCTCAGTGTTATTCCAGAGAAATACACTTGGTAATATTGTTCTGTTGCTTACCATCCTCCAACGGCCTCATGCTACACGCAGACTGTTCCTTACTATGATTCAGTTCCTTACCGTGGCCTATGAGGCCCTACATGATGTGCCCTGCCTGCCTCGCTCGTTATGCTGCAGCCATACTGGCTTCCTGTCGCTTCCATCAACACCCCAAACTGTTCCCACTTCAAGGCCCTTGCTCTTGATTTTCCCCTCTGCCTAGAATGCCCACACCTCCATGTGGTAGGTATCTTATTATTTAGGTTTTCATTCAAAAGTCACCTGGCCTTCTCTGACCTTCCTACCTAAAGTAGTTTACCTAATCTCTCCCTATCCCGTGACCCTGTTTTGTTGCCTTAACAGCACTTATTACTGTCTGGCATTATCTTCTTTACTTATTTGTTTACTTATTTACTGTTTGTGTGCCCCCATGAAAATGTAAGTTCTATGAAAACAAATACGTCATCTAGTTCATTCACCACTGCATTTTCTATGTCTGCCATATAGGGGGTACTCCAAAAATGTCTGCTGAATGAATGAATTATCTCTAAGTATAATAGCAGCTTGCAAATTATACATAATGACCCATTGAAACTCAATAGCCAGTCCAAATAATTCACCAATAGCTAAGAAAGGGCTAAAACCAGGGGCGAATTGACATGGAGTATGTATGTCTGACTGCAATCCAGTGTCAAATTAAAATTTTGTTCAATTCTCTGTTCTATTAGCCCTTTCCAATCTTCTCCAACTCATCATCAAGAATCATCAAAAGCTGATGGCAGAGTTGTCTACATTCTCTTTCTTCTCCTTCCTCCTCTAATTTCAAAGTCTTGAAGGAAATGAATAGTTGATTGTGACTGAGTGGATGAAAGAAATTATTCCTTCTGCACCCCAGCTTTCTATAATCCCAAAATCATGCCCTGATTTGTTCAAAACCTGGCCTGAACAACTCAGAAGGTGTTGTCCAACTCTAGCTTTGAGAGCAGATCAGCCGAACTTCACTCTGGATTTTTTCAGTAAGGGGGGCAAGTGCTGCCAAAATTAACACATAAGAGCTCCGCTACCTGGATTTTTGCTCTGAAGGCAACAGCCAGTGGCAGGAAGGGTCTTTGACTTTACCTCTTTGTTATCACCTTTCCTATTGCATCTAATAAAACTGTATGTGCTCTAGATGGGGTAAAGGCGAGTACTGAGCTAGGTTTATGCCTAGTTTTGCTATAATCTGAGTTTACTCCTAAATTTACTATATTTTTAGACAAATCATTTAACTCCCCTGAACCTTTTTTATTGATCTATAAAATGAGAAACTTTTAGATGACCTCTAGCTGTAACTGTGCATGGTGTGAAAATATTTTGTAAACCAGTAAATACAAAAAAACTAACTGGTGTAGCTGGTTATGAATCGTGCTTTCCTGCTATAGCCAAAAGACAGTAGAAAGCAGGGTCAGAGGACTGGAATGGGTCCTATGTCTCCGGTTGCAGCTTCCACCTTTCAGAGATTAATAGCTTTCCATGCGTTATTTCATGATTTAAGTACGATACATGTCCTAAAGATTTCAAAATTCCAGATTCATGTACCCAAGGGCCTAGTCAACACCTCCTGACGTCCATAGGTATATCCAATTTAAAATGTTTAAATCCTCTCTCCAAAGGCTGTTCACCTCGTCATTTTCTCCATCTCAGCAGGTGGCAATTTTATCCATCTGGTGCTGAAGCCTAAAACCTGAGTCCTTTCTTTCTCTCATTTCACATTTAATCCTCCAGCAGATCCTGTTGTTTCAACCAGCAAAACTGACCCCGAATCCAGCAGCATCTCACTATTTCCTTTGTTATTATCCAAGTCCAATTACCATCATCTCTCTCCTGGATTACTGCCACAGCCTTCGTTCTCCCTCTAACTGCTGCTTTTGCCCTTGCCTCCCCCCTCCAGTCTTTTTACAGCCAGAGTGATTCTTTGAAAACACTAGTCAAATCATGCCAGTCATCTGCTCTAAATCCAGCAATGTTTCCTCATTTCACTCAGAGTAAAGGCTGAAGTCCTTGTGAGGGTCTCCAGGTCCTCCCATGGTCTACTCCTCCCCACCCACCTATCATTTCTTTGACCTGCTCTGCTACTGTTCTACCCCCTCACTTGACTGCAGCAACAGTGGCCCCCTTGCTGTTTCTCAAACACAACACACATGCCCCTGCCTTAGGGCCTTTGCACAGAAAATTTCCCTTGCTCTCCATCTGCACAGCTACCACCCTCTCCTCCTTCCAATGCCGCTTTTGTAGTGAGGCCTACCCCGATCTCCCTATTTAAAATTACACCCTGTCTCCTCCTTCTTAACCCAGAATTTCAGACCCCTGCTTCATTTTCTCCCCAGTTATGTGTTATGTTTAATGTTTATCGCCTGTACCTCTGCCCTGAATATAATCTCCAGAAAGGCAGGGATTTGGGTATGTTTTGTGTTCAGCACAAATAGACACTCAGTAAATATTTGTTGAGTAAATAAGGAGTTTCACTGTGGGCTAGAAACATCCTGAATGTCTGTGCACCCACCGCATCCACTTCGCAGAAGCGCCTGTCCCAGATTCACCGAGCGCTGTCCCAATCCCGTTGGCTGATCCACGGCGTGATCAAGAATCTCACGAGACCTAACCTGCTCGCTGAGCCGTAATGGCACAGAATGACAACTATCGCTTTCTTTGATTTTAAGACTCTTTTCTCTATTGATCCATGGATTTCCAAAATAGGGGAAAACCCAGTGATCTGCAATCAATTAAATTGCTAATGTTGAAAGAAGTTGCCAAATAGCATTCTAATGTAAGACCAAGGCTCACTTTTTGGACTGCTTTCCTAACACCAGCTTTAACTCTACATTTTTTATATCTAATCTTCTAAAAATTTTAAAGGTCATTTCTACATTTCTTTGGCGAAGTCATATCTATATTTCCAGTGCTTCTTCATACAGACCTGTTGGTCAGTCCAACTATCCATAAAGCAGAATTTCCAATTCTAAATGCTGTGTCTGGTAACCCAATACAGAGAAAGAAAGTGGAATCATTTGGAAGGAGATCCCCACCAAAGGGGAGGCTGTCAGTGTCAGATTACTTGGTCCTAATATTTACAGCTTCTGTAGGATGGAATCAACACCCCATCATCTAAATTACCATTGTTCATGAAAGGTAGGAGAAGACTTTTGCAAAACAGAGGAATGTGTATGCCCTTAAACTTCTGACAGTCCCAGGCTTTGTGAATAACCTTAGAAAGATTGCTGATGGCAGCTGACTTTCAGAGAGCTTAAAACAGGCATTTTTCCTAAACCCTTGTCACCTCCATCACCACGAACAGAATACAGATAATAGAGGAAAATATTAAAACAAAAAAAGCAATGGAGAGCACAGCACTGGACAGAACCTCTACACAGCGGACAAGTCACTAGCACAGCTTACATAACTGTAAGGTCTGAAACTTAGGTTTCCTAAAGCCTTAGAACTAAGTCAGCCAGAAGTCTCTGAAGACATGATTGTTGGCTTGTACCTTATTTTGAGAAATAAAACTGCAGCTTTGCATAAAGGGGCTCTTTCACTTCTAATAATAATGTAATATGTAATATCTTTGCACTTAAGTTAAAGATGAACGATAGGTCATAAAGGCAAAAAAATACGTCATATGCTGTTATTCCCTTTAACTCGGAAAAATATTAAAATCCATTACACACTACCTCAAATACTTTTGCAAGTTTGTCATCTCATTGAGCTTTAATTCCAACAGTGATTTCAATGTTCAACATTATTAAATCCAAAAAAGATTCGAGGCATTTTTGAAATATATAAAATTCATACTCCATATTAGTTCAGATGTGTTTTTAACAAACTAATTCATCTCAGACATTTCATTCTCACTTCTGTTTGGCTTTTGCAAGCAGGGTTCCACTTTAAAAACACCACAATAACCACCCTTTACAAAAACAAATGTGACAAAGAAAGGGCGCATGGCACTCATTTTGACATGCAGTGGTAACTGTCCAGGCTGAGGATTCTCATGCCCCACACCCACTCCTGGAAACCTGAATAACAAAACAGGACTCCAGGCCTTCAGAAATTGCTCGGGCTGGAGCAAATGCCACTCATGCTTCATCTCCCGGGAAACTCACAAACTTCCCAAGAATGAAGTTACAGCGGCAAAGCAGGAGCTAAGTGAACCCTGGAGCTCTAATACACTGTCTTTTGCAGACAACAGTGCTTCAGTGTCAAAGTCGCAAGGCCAAGGGCAGGCACAGCACCCGGAAGAAAACCTCCATCAGCAAGCTCAAAACAATGACTGCAGAGAGGGCCCCCAGACGAGTCAAGGATGTCTGACTGCAGAGCGCCCCAGGGATCATTTTTTCACTCTGGCAGTTTAATGAGAAATAAAGAGGAAATGCAAAGGTTTTATGATCATTTTATCTTTGTGTTAAAAATACCAGGTTACTCTTTTAGAATGCCTGTTTCTCTCCAACATTAATAGACATTTTAAAAATATTTGTTTAGAAAAATCGAAATAACCTAAATTTAAAATCCATGCATATGAATCATAAATACTAACGTGGTGGGATTAAAAACAAAACTAAACAGGAGTTTCAGAATCAGATTAAACGCTCTCCACTGAGTGGTTTAAAAAGAAAATGCAGGGTTCCCAATTACGGCACAACAGAGTGTGCAGGAAATTTATTTGCTTATTTTGCCTTGAAGGTCCTTATTCCACATTCCAAGAGTGTTCTTTCAGTTCCACACTCTCAGCTCACACTGCTGAGAAACACACTTTGGTGTTTCCTGGAAATGTGAGGCTGAACGGGAAAGAGGCAGAAGATTATGAAACATAATTAATCATGAAAGAAAGTAGTTCTGCATCATGTTTGTCCGATATCCAGGAAAAAAAGAACTTCACTTAAAAAAATATTCAGCTGAATAATAATTTTTAAAATAGCATCTTTCCTAAAAGAAATATTGCTATACATTGGATGAGGAAAATACAGAATGCTCTCACTAACACCTGGAAAAGGTCCAGGTCATCGTTTGGGCCACAGCGTAAATGAAGGCTTCTGAGCCAGCCCAGTGCTTTCCTTGGGCCCCCTGGCAATTAGCTTTCTTGCTGGGAGTCAAGTTTTATAAACTGCTAATTGACCAGGCAGACTTGGCTCTGCAAGGTAGTTTCCAATTTGAGTCATGTTTACGGTCTTTTAGCTGAACGGTCATTTGTGGTCTAAGTGCCATCTGATATTCCGAAAGACCGTATTCTGAGTGATACGCTTAGACATTCCGACTTTGGTGGACTTCTTGCTTTTCTGTCCACAGACTTGAGATGATAGGAGATACATGTTAAGGAAGGAAGGGAGGAAAGAAGGAAGGGGAAAAAAGGGGAAAAGGAAGGACAAGAAAAAAAAATCACAATCCATTTAAGTGTGGCAAAAGAGCCATACTCAAAAGAAGAGTCATAAAAGAAGTCAAAAGCATAAATACGCCTTATAGGATCTGTCTCCAAAATAAACAAATATATCACTAAAAGAGTAAACAGAGGTGAGCTGTAAATCAAAATCTGCCTGCTGCATTCCTCAAGTTTCTTTCCGAGAGCAGATGCTGGTGAGAAATGAATGTTCAAGAAGCCAGACAACTCAGAGGTTAGAGAAAAACTGACTTGAGTCATTTTCATGACCAAGATAAGATCACCTGGGGTCCTCTTCAGTGGCATTACCAGGTAGTGTCCCTCTGTCTGATTCTCAAAACCATAAACTGAGAGAAAAGAAAAACTTGCTTGTGGCCATTACCACCCACAATTTTAGCAAAGATGGCACAGAAAACAATAAAAATATTCAGGATGAATAGTAAGATTTTCCGTTACATCCATTATTCTTTGCTGACTAACTTAGTTCCCCATGGCCTCTTTGCCTCAATCAAGGGAAAAACATGCCTTCTAGGTCCCATTATTTTTCCATAATTTGTTCCTTCTCAAACCAAACTCCCCAGAATATAGCCTATATTTGCTTAAAGAAGGTTCTGGAAAGAGAGACCCTTTCTGCCAGTGGGAAATGGTGTTAGCTGAAAACCTAGTGGAAACTCTGGTAGGAATACTATGAGGAATAGTTAAATATTTACAGTATAAGAACCAGTTCATTTGAAAACAAACGTACGAGTGCCTGGCTCCGTTCCCTGTCTCAGGAATCAAGAATGCTCCCTTGCTGAGCGCTGCCATTTTACCGCCCCGGGCGCCGGAGCGAGTGCAGTGGTGACAATTCTGCAGGCTGGCACTAGATGAGGTGAGTTCGTTCTGACGCAGCCACCCTCTGGACGGTACATTCACAAAGAAGAAACGTTTAGGGGGGAAAAAGCATAAAATCTGACATCAAATACAGGGTTGCCCCTATGAAAACTCATCAGTCTACTCATTCCGTTGCCCCAAACTAAATAGGATATTAAAAAAAAAAATTAAGGAAATCCAAATTATGTCAGCCTTAAACAAAACACTGGACTGTATTGTTTAGGCAACTGAAACCCGCATCCCACGTAAGGAGGAAGGAAAAAGAAAGAATGGAGGATAGAAAATAAAGCTTCACTCAGACTGTTGTATAAATGACTTTCAAGACTCCATGTCCCGAGTTAGCTTTAAGGCAAAGGTGGTGGCTTGAAGATTAGGAAAGTGTACAAAGTAATTTTATTGGAAATGCTTCTTTGTATCATTGGTGTTTTCTTGTATTTAGGGTAAGCCGGTTCAACCGGTCTAAAGTGAGCTTTGGGAGTGTCGGTCTCACATCCTCCTGCAATTTTGCCTCGAACAGTCAGGTCACCTGCATGGCGCTGGTGGTTCACAACTTCCTGGTGATGGAGTTGGCCTAGTGTGAGGCCCTCAGCAGAGCTGAGACTCTGCCCTTGGTGGATAGGAGGCTTTAAGAAAATATTTGGCAGCAAGAGGCTCTTGGAGATGAAAACAGAAAAACAAAGGAGAAAACCACAAAAATCCCACTGAAGTCAGCTTCGTTTTTCTACACTCCTTCCGTTCTGAGGAGCTGCTTTGTGTTTCTGCATTCCCTCATGAGGGCTGAATGCTTGAGGGTTTTAATTTGAGTCACCCTAGTCCCTTCAGATCACACAGTGGTGCCGATAAGGTGCTGTTCTTTGGCAGAACCTCAGCTATGAGGCTAGAGGTTTGACCCAGGGAAAAGTGCCCCTTCATCCTTTCATCTGCTCCTGGGATGCAAGTGACTGTCGAATGATTTAAAAGATTCACGAAAGAGTAGGGAAATGCCTCCACGCTAGGATGAAAGAGCGAGAGTTATATAGGAGGACAGTTGTGGGGCCCCTCAGCCTGGTGACCCTGCACCCCCATCTTCTCACTGCCTCTACAGCTGGCCCTCTCCAGTGACCCCTCTGCCCTCTCGGCCTCTTCCTGCCCCTTCACTCACATTGACTAACCCCTCACTCAGGCTTTAGAGTTCATGGTTGTCCAACCTGCTGGCCCTCAGTGGCCAGATCTGGCTGCCCCTTCTCAGGGTTCACCCCCACCCTTCTTCCGTGTTGGCATTGTTAACCACTCCCTCCCCTTAAAACATTTTCTCTTGTGGTGTGCTATTATTCTTTCAGATGGAGCTTGTGCTGTGTTTTTCTTTACTCTAACTATCAAGATACAAGCTCCTCCTCTCTTTGCCGCTTCTGCTCTCCTCTCAGGGATCTCAGCATCCTCGTCTTTCACAACCATCTCTGTGCAGGTATCTCCCAAATAATAACACTGCTTCGGATGCTTTCCCTGGCTCTGTCCTGCATTTCCAACCGACCGTTGGGCGCCTTCACCAGCAGAGCCCGAGACCAGTTTAAGACCAAAGTCGTCATCATTCTCCAAACAGAAAAGTTACCAGTAAAGTATTTTATCTATGTTCAAATTACTAGAGCTGGTAGCTGTCGTGTAGTTATGAAATAGAATATTCCTGTCCTTAGGAAATACACACTGAAGTGTTTAGAAGTAAAAGAGCCTCACTGTGACTTACCCTCACGCAGTGAGAAAATATTATAGAGAAAGAATGCATGACAAAGCGGGGTGAAAAGACTTCTGGCTGAAGGATATATGAGTGTCCTGTGCACTATTTTTGTCCTCACAACTCTTCTCTAATTTTGAAATAACTTTCAAATAAAAAGTTAAACAATTTTAAAGAGTTAAGTCCTTGCATTTGTATTATTGGTAAGCAGGGAGCCCCGCACGCTGCGGAGGACCAGAGCGGTTTGAGGAGTGGAGTCTGTGGCCTGGGCCTTCTGCGCCGTGGCCACCCCTTACGTAACATTTACGTTCACAGCATTTTAATTTGCCATGCTTTCCGACCCCTCATTCCCACATTCAGCTGAAATTATACCAATGTGAAGGTAAGTTTGAGGATAGCATAATAAAATATATACATGTACAAATATATATACTATATTCAAAATGCAATATGTGTATATAAACACGTGTTTATTAGCTTTCATAGTATGATCCTAACAGTTCATATTTTGGTGCTAAAAACTTAGAGTTCTACAGGACTACCCAGGTGTCTTAAATTTAGCTTATTTAAATTAAGATACTATGTGTTAATTCTTGGTTAAAAAAGTGGAATAAATGTGGGCCAATTCCTATAACTCAGAATATACCATGAGGATGAGACTACATCTAAGAAAACTGAATTATTTGATAATTAACCAACAAAAGGCGTGTAAAAGGTTAAATAATTACACTTCTGTAATGCAGTCAAGTAGTCAAACATATAACAAAAACTTCCCATAATCCTTTTATAAAATGTATCACTATTCTGAATACCACCAGCAGGGACTGGAAAACATTCAGTTAAAATATTTACACCCCATTAAGCATCAACATGACTATTATTTGAACTAAATACATTCTTCAGGGGGAAAATGTAAAACTGAGTCTATCACGTCGGTTCCGAAACAGAGCCCATCGTCCCGCTGAATAGCGGCAACACCAGCGGTGGCAGCTGCTGGCGCAGCCGATCTCAGACTCCACGCCACGCTCGGTTCCAAGCGCTTTCTGTGCTCCCGACCCTCTGACTCGCCCACAAGTCCTGTGAGGTAGGTGCCACCAGTAACTCCACTTCCCAGATGATGAAACTGAGCCACTGAAAGGGTAAGGGACTTGCTGAAGGTCTAAGACAGAGCTAGGACTTGGACACAGAGCACCTGGCGCCGTCGTTCGTGCTCTCAGCCACCGGTTGTGTTTATTTAGAGAAGGTCCGAACCAGCCTGACCCAGCTTTCAGCTACGAAGTAACGTGATTTTTAAATACACAGTCGCTTAACTTCGACTTCTGAGATTTCCCCACATTTCATATTGCTTATTACCTACTTAACTTCACTATCAGTTGTATGTTAATTTCTGCATTGGGGGACCCAATTGGTAGACAAAAAAAGCCAGATTATTGTTTTTAAAACATGACTTATGACCCAGAAAGCAGAAATGCAGGAGGGCTGAACCTTTCAGGACCCCATACTATGTTATGAGAATCATAGAATCTCAAGGTTAGATAAGAACAGAGAAAGAGAGAGACATCATCCTACCTCAGCCACACAGGGAGCCTGAATTTCCTGCAGAACACCGCTGCCGAACATCGTTCAACTCTGACTCAAGCCTCTTCTATTTTCAAACCACTCTGTCAGAAAGTTCTTCCTAATGTCAGACCTGATCTCTGCCTTTACCCGTGGGTCCTAATTCTGTCCTTTGGAGTCTAATCCTGCTTTTACATCATAATCTTTGATATATTTAAAGGGAGACACAACTTTGAGCCTTCTCTAAGATCAAATGCCCAGATGTGATGACCATAAACCTTGAGAGACAGACTAACACAAAGTCCCATGAGGAGAAGGCCTTATCTTCCTCACTTCAGGTACCACTCATATTTTTTATATGTATTTGAAACTGAGAGACCGAGTTGTTCTTTGACCCCATCACCTGATCAAAACTCCAAATCCCAGTTAATTCTGCATTTTGTGTAGCAGTGATATTCAACTGGAATGATTATTGGAAGAAGTTCTTCCCCTCTTTCAGGACCTGGCCATGGGCACCTTTCCTGGGTCAAGTACTGTACATGCCCACGGTGACCCCCTGAGACCCTTTCCCCTCACTCCTTCACCTGACGCCGTCAACGGGCTCCTGCTCCATCACCTCTAAAACTCTTGGCTGTTAAACAGCCACGGGCAGCAGGATGATGATTTACTTTCAGCTTCAAGCAGGATATGTAAACACCATGATAAATGAGGAGAGGCACAAAAGCTGCATTCCTCTAGCAGGTCCTCTTAAATGGAAACATGCTACATTTCAGCGTCAGTTGGCATCAATCATTCATTTCCAATCAGGACTGAACTTACCCAGCCTTCCCACCAGGCACTTTTCCCATTTGATCCCCTGAAGAACACATGTCAGTCAAAATGACAGGTAATTCATGAGTCACTATGTCCCAGAAAACAAAAGAGCACTGATTGCACATTCATTAACTACGGTTTTCTTTGAAGGTAGTATTTGCAAGATGCACTAAGGGACTATTTTTAGAGAAAAGAATTTCAACACCAAAAGTTCAGGCATGTCTTCAAATGTGCTTGACCTTGCTATGGTCTCTTGTGTTCCCGCTCTTTTTCTGTTTATTACGTGTTCATTTCCCCACGCTCCCATTCTCAGCTAGCTTCCTCCTTTGCACCCTGTTGAGGTCAATCGGTTTCAGAGGACAACCAGGCATTTCTCTAGGGGTGACATGGAGCTTAACTCAATCTGTTCTGGAGACAGGGGAGGGATGGGTAAAGGCCAGCTTCAGAAAACCATCTGGATTCACTCACAGCCCCACTCTGAAACGCCCTTACTCAGGACACAGCTCATCCATGAGCTTCTCAAACCTTAGACGAGCATCAGCAAACAGAATTTGGCTCACAGACTTGTTTTGATTGGCCTGAACTGGTGCTTTCAATTTGAACACTTAATCATTTAAGATCATTCATATAAAAAAAATCCAGATTTCTGGCAATGCTGGGTCTGCATTCCATCATAATAATAACCCATTAGAGTTGAGAATCAGCTGCGCTCTTTAAATGGAGCGTGAGTCCACCAGTTTTCCCCAGTCCTCACCACTCCCCATTATTCTTGGAAAAAGGCTTCCTTACATTTTGTACTTTGCCCGCTTCATTCATTCGGGTTTCTTCTTTGACCCTATAGCCATTTAAGTTTGCAAATCTGATAGGTATTCTGTCAGAGACTATTAAATCTGTTTTCCTGTCTGTAAAATACTGGGGTTGGTCTGCCAGAGTCATGATTATATGATTTAGTGGGTTGCGGAGCAAAAGTGATATTTTGCTACTCTTATCCCAATTCCTCAGTAGCAAGGAGGAAGACATGTGCATGAGTCAACTGCTCCCCAAGCCCTCCCCTTAGATATGCCCTTACTTGAACCTAGGTACGGCCTCCTCTTCCCTGCCATCAGTAAGAGGAGCCAAATGGAAGTTGAAGATGAAGGTCAGGTTTGAATGTAATGCCCATCAAAATACTCTCATTTTTCTAACTTCCATGCCGACCTGCCCATCTGTAATATTGTCCTAGGACCATATGAAGGCATTTTATCAAAACAAGGGAAGGAGATATTAATGAACCGGGTAAGACATTTCTCATGTGATGTTGTTACGTGACTCCTTGCTATGTCCCAACTCTGCTAAACCCCTAATAGTCTACGGTAGATGTGAGCTATGTACACGTGTTCATAAAACTTGACAGCATGAAACAAGAGCTTGCCTTGGCAAGGACTGAAGTCAGTGGTTACGTAAGGTGGAGAGCTGAGGACTCCTAGTTCCAACTTTCTAACAATTGGAGCCATGCACACAAAGAATGAGCAGGCTTGTCAGGTACTGAGCTCCTTGGCCCTGAAACAGTGCAAGGAGAGGCTGGACGAGCCTTTGTCCTAGGTTTTAGAGGAGTCTCCTGCATGGGACACAGTGGTGGGGTGGAGGCTAGGGAAGTGTGGGGGGAATGTTGGACTACCTGTCCTATCACACCCCTTCTTACTCCACCTGCTGGGAACCCTTCCTTCTCGCTGCTATTGTCTTTTTTTCCTATAACTCAGAAGCCCACTGATTTACCATTTACCAATATCACAAGACGGTAGAACAACTGCTGGTTGTACATGGATTAGGCTCTCGCTTAATTTGTATTCAACAGTGTTTGTTTTAAGAACCTAAATTTATAACTTTGTACTTCCCATAGTATTTGTGATGTGTGACTAAATCTTTCTTGAAATGAATATTGCATTTATGCTGAATTATTCTTTAGTGCAGACAATTTAATAATAATACCAACTGGTATAAAGTCTGAAGGCCTCTAAAGCTCCGGCGAAAAGCAAACATTTTAAAGCCTGACTATAACCCTTTTAGAGGCGACTCAGCATGGCAAAGCTGCCCCCTGGGATTCTTGAGCAATTATACAGGAAAGTAAAACTCACGGCTAACACACTAGGTTTTCAGTTTGTCTTCACAAAGCTTTCCTCTACCATGAGCAGTGCTTCCTTCCATTCAGATTCTTCTTGTTTGGCTAAACAAACTAGCTCTATCCCTAATATTATTATCTTATTTAGCCAGAGATTTAACTAGAACATCCTGCCTCAGGAGACACAAGATGTGTGAGTGGCTGCACATACGTTAAGATTTTGCGGCTTGTTTTTGATGTAACATCCATGGACATTGTCGTATCTGGAAGAAAAAAATATCTCCAAAGCAAAATGCATTATTTCCCCAGAGAGGGTTTAGAGCAGAGGGACAGAAACAAGTGGAGTTTAGAACCAGTGAGGGTGGGGGTGGGGTGGCAGGGGTGGGCAAGGTGCTTGGATCAAAAAGAAATGTGTTTGAACAAGTTTCTTGTCAGGAAAAATGCAATTAAATTGTTCCAAGATTATTTCAAGAAGCAAAGTGCATCTTTTTCAACATGTAACTGATTCGGCCTGTATTGTGAAAACACACCTCCATGGCCAATAATGTAGACACTGGGTAAAGAAGGTTGTAACCCCTTCCCGTATGCCCCAGAAACTCGGGAAGCTGGAAGCAACGGAGGATGAACCTACAGGGAAGTCTTCCCAAGTCAGGCTCAGCAAGAGGCCAGGCATGCTCCGTGTATTTGTGAAGTTCCTGGTATGCTGTGCACACTCAGTAAACATTAAAGAACTTCCCGTCACCAGTTAATGGGAACCCAAGGACACCATGACCTTAAGAAGTTCTTATTGACAGAGAGCAAATATAAAAGCGCTAAGGTCTTGCTCTAAGGTACAGCCAGAAGGTTTACTAAGTAAAAACTCGGCGTCACAGTTCTTTGAGGGTACCAGATGCCCCTTTAGCACACAGAATGTATTACCAGGAATGATTTAGTGTTACCTCACCATTTCCTCTCTCTTGTTGAATTGACTCACCCAAGAGGTACCTCCCTTTTGACCCTTCACCTCTGACATTACTCTTAGAAAAAATTCAGCATTCCTGATAAGAAATAACCAAAACAAGACCGTTTGAATTCCATTGAAACCAATTCATCATGTAGTGTTAAAAAAAATCCTTCCCACTTTTTAAGTTAAATCATAAGGACAGAGATATAGACATTTAGAGAAAGAAAGCACAAAATTAACTGGAGTTTGCAAGCTGAGGCAAAAAGTGGCTTTTAAAAAATTTCCTGAAGTTCTGGACATGGATAGTGGCACAACAATGTGAATGTACATAATGGCACTTAATTGTACATTTAAAAATGATTAAAATGAAGTCCGGCTGGTGTGGCTCAGTGGATTGAGGGCGGGCTGGGAACCAGAGGGTCCTGGTTCGATTCCCAGTTGGGGCACATGCCTGGGTTGCGGGCCAGGTCCCCAGTGAGGACCATGTGAGAGGCAACTATACATTGCTCTTTCTCCCTCCCTTTTCCTTTCTCTCTGAAAATAAATAAATAAAATCTAAAAAAAAAAAATAAATAAAATGGGCCCTGGCTGGTGTAGTTCAGTGGACTGAATGCAGGCTATGAACCAAAGGGTCGCTGGTTCAATTCCTAGTCAGGGCACATGCCTGGGTTGCAGGCCAGGTCCCCAGTGGGGGCCACATGAGAGGCAACCACACATTGATGTTTCCCTTCCTTCCCCTCTCTAAAAATAAAACAAAACACCTTTAAAAAAGAATAAAATGGTCAATTTTATGTATATGTCTTAGTCTGTTTGGGTTGCTATACAAAATACCATAGACAGGGTGGTTCATAAATAGAAATGTGATTCTCACAGTTCTGGAGGCTGGGAAGCCCAAGGTCAAGGCACTGGTAGATTGGGTGCCTTGTGACAGCCCACTTTCTAGTGCACAGGTGGCTGGGTTTTGGCTGTAATCTCACACAGAAGGTGTGAGGGATCTCTCTGGAGTCTCTTTTATAAGGGCATTAGTCCCATTCATGAAGGTCCCACCTCCAAATGCCATCACAATAGGGATTAATTTCAACATATGAATTTTGTGGGAAGGGGACACATATTCAGTCTATGTCAATATATTTTACCACAGCTTTTTTGAAATAGGAGAAAATGATATTTTAACTCCTCAAGCAATCCTTTCTGCAGTCCCTGCCCACAGCAGAAGACTGAGGGTGCTAAATGTCACATCACCAGTCCTCAGCATCCTCGCCCAGCCTTAGCCGGGTCTGGAGGGAGCTCGCCCTCTGGTGAGAAATTGCACGCAGAGTCTCTGGCCCCCCTTTAACCCTGGACCTCTCAGTCAATGAAGTGGGAGATAATCTTGACATCTGGCTTGGAGAGGAATAACACGGGGATCTTTCTGCAGGGGAAAGGTAGAAAAGCTAGGGACATTTCTGTGGGGATATGAGGGCATCTCATTGGGAGAAATCCACATGCAAACAAGAATCACTACAAGAGTGTATCAAGATATGTGGCTATTTGAAAAATGTATAAAGTCGATGGCATAAAACAAGGGGTGCAGTTATTTCTGCAAAAGAGGAGTTTAATCTCCAAATTTCCCATTAATATATACAATGCCAACCACTCTGCTTTTTTTTTTTTTTTTGGTGCTTCCATTTTCTCATTTTCAAAGCAGAAAAACTCTCAGAACCTACTGTCACCTTTTCAGAAAGCCAAAGTTACCAACCAGGAACACCTGTGGTCTTGCTAAACAAATAAAAATTTTCCACAACTGCTATAACTTAACTCATACCTTGATGGCACATCACTCAATGAGAGCAAATGAGTAAACATTTTCTGAAATGAAAGTGGTTTTCTTTGGCTAGACAACCACACACGGTGGCTATCTTCTGTCCTAGTTTTACAATAAAGATTGGCACTGGCTTGTTTGCTTTGGTTTGACAGATGATGATCAAGTGTAGCATTGAGATGTTATATCCTCATTGCCCTTTGTGAAGGAAAACAACACACCATCAATTTTCCTTGCCGAAAATGCTTCTTCTTGCTTGCCTGGGGAATTCTCAAAGTCCTTTGCCCTTTGCCCTCCAAAAGATAACTAAAAATAAAGCAAAATGGGTACCAGGTGCCAAGAGCTGCCTGGAACAAGTTTGAGAATCTAAACTCAAGACTAATACTGAAACAGCAAATTAATGCTGTCTCTTCTGTTAACTTGAGGCAGAATCTAGAATGTGGGTATATGATCATTCTATACACACTGTAGCTGAGTGCTAGAAAGTCACAGATGGGCCCAGACACTTACTGCTGACAGCGCTCTTAACATCTGTTCTCATTCAGATGGAAAGGAAGTTTATATTATTTGGACTTTTATACATTATAAGAAAGTAGGACTATGATCCTGAGGGCTATAATGTTCAGAAAAAATGTTCTAGAAATGTTCTGTATGAACTATGAGCTCCTGAGGGTGCAGAAAAATCATTACTTGGCTTCACAAGTCTGAATGTATATTCCAGAAATGAAATGACTGCCCTTCTCCATTCAGCTATCAGGAAATCAGAAACATGCACAAGCTTTTCTAAATGTAAGATGGTTAGGGAAGAGGAGTGTTCTTGTTCATTGAATATCCCAATTCACTGAGTAAGATTTTCTAAATGACTCACTAATTTTTAAAACTTAGAATATCAAGAAATATACTTTAAATCAAACTATACTGCACATCAGTTATAGTTTGCTGCTGTGTATATAATAATGATAATTAATACTATTATAGGGGCCACCACTTATTAAATGTTTGCTTGGCATCAATGGTTCTCAAACTTCAGCAAGCATCAGAACTACCAGGAGGGCTTATTAAAACTCAAATTGCTGGGCCCCACCCTTAAATATTTTTTTAAGATTGTGGTAAAATATGCATAAGATTTATCACCTTTAACCATTTTAAGCGTACAGTTCAATAATGTCAAGCTCATTCACACTGTTGTCAACCAATCTCCAGAAATATTTTCATCTTGCAAAACTAAAACTCTATACCATTAAACAACTCTACATTTCCCCTCCCCAAGCTACCTACCTTCCATCCCTATAAGTTAAACTATTCTAGGTACCTCATATTGATGAAAACGTACAGTATTTATCTTTTTATGACTGGCTCGCTTCACTTAGCAAAATGCCCTCAAGGTTCATCTATTTTGTAACATATGTCAGAATTCCTTCCTTTTTAAACCTGAATAATATTCCATCATCTATACAGGATAGGGCAAAAGTAGGTGTGCAGTTGTTTATATGGAAAATAATACAGTAATTAATAAACAATAATACAAGAATAAACTCTGTTTTGTGTATCTGCAACTGTAAACCTACTTTTGTCTGACCCTATATGTTGTTTATACATAGAAATAATCATATTTCTTTATTCATCATCTGTTAAAAGACACTAGATTGTTTCTATACCTTGGCTATTGTGAATAACGCTACTACAAGCACAGGTGTGCAAATCTCTTAGAGACCCTGCTTTCAATGATTTGGGGTATGTGCCCCGCAGAAAAATCGCTAAATCCCATGGTAATCCTACGGGGTTTTTTTTTTTGAGGAATCCCCACACTATTTCTGTAGCAGCTGTATCATCTTACATTCCCGCCAATGGTGCAAAATGGTTCCAATTCCTTCACGTCTTCTCTATGACCAATTTTCTGCTTTTCTTTTTTTAATAGTAGCCATCCAATGGGTAAGGGATTATATCACATTGCAGTTCTTATTTGCATTTTCCGAATTAAAAGTGATGTTGAGCATCTTCTCATGTGCTTATTGGACATTTGTATATCATCTTTGGACCAATGTCTACTCAAGTGACTTACTGTTTTAAACGTTGGGTTGTTTTGCTGTTGTTGAGTTCTAATTATTCTGGATATTAATCCCCTACTGGATACATGATTTGCCAATATTTACTCCCACATTCCTGAATTTTTTATTTAAGACCTAAGAATTTTCATTCCTAACAAGTTCCCAGGTTACTCTGAGGGTCCGGGGCCCGCACTTGGAGAAACTGCTCCACACGGCAATGTTGTTATGCACTTTACGTACGAGGTCTGTCCAGAAGGTATCCAGCCATGCAATGTGAAAAATAGAGACATTTATTGAAGAAGATACAAGATATAAGACACACTGTATGCTGGACAATGACACCTCAGTCCCCTTCAAAGTAGGCACCTGGGGATCTCACACAGTCCTCTCAATGGCCATCAGCTGCCCTGTCATATTTTCCTGAATCTCATTGATGGTATGAAATCTTTTCTCTTTCAAAGGTGATTTTAGTTTTGGGAAAAGTCAGAAGTCACAGGGCACAAAATTTGGGCTGAAGAGGGGCTGAGTCACCTGGGTGATTTGATGTTTTGCAAAAAATCTCTGCATGAGACGTGGTACAAGTGTGGGAGTGTTGTTGTGATGAAGCTGCCAATCCCCGGTTGTCCATAGCTGTGGCCTTCTGAATCATCTGAACAGTTTCCATGGAGGAATGTTCAAGCTTAATGGAAAATTTGATACAGATTCGTTGCTCTACCCGCTCAGGCATTTTGAACGCGACGGCCACACAGTACACATGCTCACTCAATGGTGTCTACTGCCCAAACTGACTAGTACAGTGAAGGCGTCATTGTTCACACATGTGCATTCCAGTCCATTGTCCTTGGCTGCCAGGTTACATCGATGTTGCGCAAACCATTCTCTTTATATTAACAATGGCTGGACTTTTTCCAGACAGACCTATATCATCTTACCTAAGCCTCACATTGTTGTTCTTGTTTTACAGAGGAAGCGGAAGCTCAAAGAGGTAAGATTTGCATGAGGTTATTTCACTAATAAGGGGTAAAGCAGGGAATTTCACCCAGTCATTCTGACCTGGCACTGTGCTATACACCATTTCTGCCACAATGAGTCAAATAATGACGAAGTCAATGAACTTGAAAGAACAGGTGATGATTTGTAAGCTCTGTCTCTCTTTTTTAAAATCAGGACTAAAATTCAAGACCCCCTTTCTTTGGATGTTATGTTCTGGCTTCATTAAGATGAGCTGATAAAGCAAAGGAATCCGCTTTAAGTTGATGGGAAAAATGGTGGTGGGGGGAGGCGGGGGCAGGGCACTTTGCCAAGAACTGTTAGACCAGACCGACCTGATGAATGAATGAACTCAAAACCAAAATATTTAGACTTGGTAGATTAGGCAAGCATTATGCCTTCCTCCCAAGACTGTCTTGTGTTTAGACATTTCCCTGTTAGCAACAGTCAGGACCTCAGCTAGCCCATAGGGGCCTTTCTTTAAGTATGTGGGGAAAGGCCCCCCTCAGGAGCTATGCAGCCAGCACCACAGTGTCTGGACAGGTCCTCAAGGGTAGGTGGGTTTCAGCCCCTGTGACCCTTTAAATGGACATGGTACATGGCCACCTAGAGACAGTATAACAAGATGGGAAGAACCATCACCACTCTTGCTATAATTTAATAACCCTGATAAAAGTTACTATTTCTGGTGGTTAAAAGGGTGTATATGGACACAGATAGACATGTAGATAGATACCTACATACATACACACATACATACATAGACAGATAGGCGGAAAGATGATATATAGCCTCCTGATTACTTATTTCCACGGATAACCAAAGGCTGGTGGTAACCTAATATTCATGATGGTTTTAAGTATTGAGGCTAAAAATATTTCATAGTGAATTTATCGATTTCAGATGTACTTCACCTCATCATGCTCAAATCAGTGACTTATTCTGATGCAGAGCTGGCTATCTAAGGCCAGACTATCCCTTACTAGACAGGAGGAAAAAAATCCACTCCACACAGAAACCAAACCCAGCTGAGTTCTTGCAGAACCTAGTGCTTTGTGTTGGACTTCACAGCTGCAAAGCAAAAGCATGGTGGTTCACAGCTGCATGTACATAGAAGACATGGAGGGCTCTGGATGCAGACATGGGCTTTGCTCATCTCCAGATGTTGACATTTCCCAGAGCCCCCACAACAAAAACAGAATTAAGACGCAAAAGGAATTCGGAACCTCCCTTTGCTATCCCAAGCCTGGGAATCTTTTCCAATTTAAAAGAATATCTGTCAAACTAATTACAAGAAGATGCAGTGCTCTCTTTCTGTGCTCATTAGAGAACAACTTACCAGCCATAAATTCCTCAGGCAGTGGGAGAGAGTAGGTCTCTACACTCTTGCTTAAGATTCCTGGCTTTGTTTATTTCCAGCTGGGCCTGTTCGTCTCCTAGACTCAGAAAGACCACAAAACATCTCTTAAATCAGTTTTAATTCCATCAGACAGAAATGGATAAGATTATGACGAGATGTCGCAACTGATGCTCTATAGTCAACAAAACTGAGGGAAATGACAAGTAATCATTTATATCCGAGTAGCATCATTTTCCCTCGAGATGTTTTACGTTTATTAGCAGATTACAAATCTCAGCTGTTTCATACACATGCACACTTACGTATAAATACCACATGCACTCACTTGACAGTTTCCCACCATTTTTTCAGATTTTTAAATTGATGCTTAGTAAACTGATTGTGTAAGATGTATACAAATTGTGTCAGAGTCTGGGTATAATTTAACATACCAAGACCATTATAGGCAGGCCCTACAGCGTTTATTTGGACTCCTGCCAGCTACCCAGCACAATACTATGTGTGTAAATTAGTGTGTATGAATATAACTCATATCTGGGTAATTCTGCAGGCAGAGATTTTTACCCCCATTTTACAGAAAAGAGAACTGAAATTTTAGAGCAGTTATCTTGCACCATACTGTTAAGCAGCAAAGTTAGGAGTAAACATGATACTTAAAAATATTTGCGCATTTAAAATATATGGTATTATTGCCAGCCCTGGCTGATGTGGCTCAGTGGATTGAGCACTGGCCTGTGAACCAAACAATTGTTGGTTCAATTCCTAGTCAGGGCACATGCCTGGGTTGCAGACCAGGTCCCCGTTAGGGGGAGCACGAGAGGCAACCATACAACATCGATGTTTCTCTCCCTCTCTTTCTCCCTCCCTTCCCCTCTCTCTAAAAATAAGTAAATAAAGTCTTTTTTAAAAATCCATGGTATTAGTGCCTTTAACTAATTTTGGAAAATCTGAAATGATAAAGAATAATTCTGTATTTAAAATTTTATTATTAGAAAGAAATTTGACAGCAAAATTTCCACCAAATGTCTATACAGATACATTTTTGAAAACAAGAATTTTTCCATCTATTTAAAAGTAGACATTTTTTCTGTATTTTATTCATCTTTCCCTTCTTCAGCAATCCCATTAGGTTTCCCCCCACTGGTGTCACTTGGTGGATTGGCACAGTTCTCTCACTTGGAAAGTTCTATTTGACCATTTCTTCATTATTTCTTCCTTTCACTATTTTCATCTTAAATAGCATTATCATAATTTCTGCTTACTCAGGTTAGAGGGATGAGTTATACTTACCTTCTCCCGGCAGCAGACTCACAGTTTAAAGGGGTACAGAACAGCTAACGGGACACAGAATTTGAGGCTGCAATGCCAGTCAAATCCAAATCTAATTTATGGTGTTTGTTATTTTCCAACTTTTCTTAGGATTTCTACATGGAGAACAATTCTATCCCAATAACTTGCAGTCAAATGGTGTTTTAAAATCTCTCTCTGGGCTGAAAGACTCTGACACATTGTTGTTTCCTGGGTAAATCTCAGCGGTTGATCCTCTCTGCTCCTGCATTCACTAAAGTTCACTTGGATGCTGCCATTGAGGCCCTCACCGCCACTGCTGTGCCCTCACCATCGCAGTCGGTGTGAAGTCGGGCCGACCTACCTTCCTACGGCCATCTTTCCACACATGGCCTCACACTGATGCTCTCCTCACCAGGGGACGTTACTTTTACAGCCTGCGTTTGAGTTGTAGGACAGGATATATAATTCCCACGCAGTTGAATATTTGCTAGTAAGGCTATTTTCAGCACTGAATCAAATGTGCATCTACTTTGCCCCTTGAGGAATTCAATGCAGAAGCCACATTAGATTGATTTTGACGTGTGAGGGACAAAGTGTACCTTAAGTATCAACTAGTCCACATTTTAGATGGTTTTAGAGATGAGTAAATCCTTAGCTTTATATATTCAGAAAATTTTTTTACTCTAACCAAATATATGCAGCTATTTATTTGAAATTCAATCTAGATTAAATAGAACAAAATTCCCAGAACTCTTACTTTGAATGTAAAATCTTGTCTTTTAAATGCTACACTTTTAGTTTTTCTATATCCTTATTCTTCTTCCTCCCCCATACTGCTGTAGGTGGTTATGATTTCAAAAGTTTTCAGACACTATCAATTATTAATACTGATCCTTGAAAAACAATGATTTCTAATATTTTAAAAGCATTTCATAGATGGATGGTTCTCATTTTAACAAGAAAATTCAGACTCCTAAGAGATCATTTTGATCCAGCACCTTTGTTTACTGGAATAACACACAGGCAACTTAGATACCGTGCTAAGCAGGAGGTACATACCAAAATGATGCAGTTAATCTCAAAAGCAATCATGTGTCTTTACTTAGGAGAGCAAATGAGATGTGTTTCTAGAAAATAAACTGAAAAAACCAAAGCTGAAAACCATCTCTACCTATCTGTCCAGAGCATTTTGATCCTATCCTACTTTAGGGACAATAACTATGACATGCCAGCAACTTGGCATAAATACAGCCAGAACATACTTGACACCGACATTCTTCAGAGCACAGTCATCCCACACCCCCCAGTATTACACAGGTTAAAAGAGTTGAAAGCGTCCTCTTCCAAGGCAACCAGAGGCTCAAATTCTGATATATAGCTCCTGTTGCCTGAAGACTAGAATGCGGTTGAGGTATGGGAATCCAAAGTGCTGATCTCAGTAGTTTATGTCGTCATAGAAAAGCATAGGAAGCCAGAGGATTTGGTTATAAATCAATAAATCTCTGTCCTGTTGGCTCCAAAGTATGTGTTTTTTAAAAAGACAGCTACTTCAAGAAACACTATGAGGGGTGTCAAACTCATTTTCACCAGGGGCCACATCAGCCTCAGGGTTGCCTTCAAAGGGCCGAATGTAACTTTAGGACTGTATAAATGTAACTACCCTTAACATTTAAGCGAGAGCTCGGCGCTGCCACCAGGTAGAAACAAGGTGCTGGGCCGGATAAAACAAGGTGGAGGGCCGGATTCGGCCCGCGGGCCGTGTGTCTGCCACCTCTGCACTGGGTGACCCGTGGTAGGGGCACTTACGCCACAGTGGACTTGGGCACACTAAAGTGGAGCCGTCCACCAGTCTCCTGCCTTGCATGGATACAGACTAAAATACAATGCAATGATGACAATAATGGCAATAAAATAATGCACACTGAAGACTGGCGTTAGCTTATTTAGCCCTTACTATTATCCTTTGAGGAAAACACTATTATTCTCATTTTGAAGATAAGGAAACTAAGGCACTGAAGGAGAAGTGATCTGTCCAAAGCTGGTAGTCACAGAGAGTCAGCGACAGAACCATGATCTGAACCCAGGCCGTCTGGTCCCGCCCACAGTCTCTCCTCCTAACTCCGCGTCGGATTCGCACAGCGAGTCCCACTGAAGCGTCTGAAGATGCACTGACATTCATTGTAACGAAAATCTGATTTCTTACAGGCTGGCAGGAGAGATGCAGCTGAGAAACCATTTCCTATCATTGATTATGTTTATTTATTGTGATTAAATTTACTTTTGTCTACTATTTACCAATATTCCTCCATTAGTAAGTTTCAGACATGGGTAACCTTTTAAAGATAAAACAAAAGGTTTCTACAGAGAACAAAATCAAGAAAATGGATATATGGCTACAGTAGTCATTTATCATGTGATTATATATTTTCAGTTTTCAATAAAGACACAATTAAATGCACAGCAAAATGGATATGAATTTTATACATGGCAAGATATAAATGCATAACATCTGGAGGAGAAGACCCTTGTTTAACTTTTTCTTTTTGAGATAACATGATTACCCACAGGACTTTGTGGTTTTATTTTAGCTTGTTCTTAAAATCATGTGAGCCGTTTACATCGTGAGCAGTACTTACCACAGAAGAAGGGCTGGGGAGTCCTCAAATAATAGTTTGTGAAATAAAGAGACTCAAGGAAAACAGAGAAGAAAGAACAAAAGGAAGGCTCCGTGATTGCTCCTGGATGGCTTCATACTTGGCAAGTATTTGCAAAGCCAACTTTCCCTTTCCTTGAGGAGAGTGTTGAAATGCGAAGGCATTCCCTCACCCAGCCTTCCCTTCCACTCCTCCCTCTACCGTCACTAACAGCTGTGTGGCCACAGAATGCTAAACCAACCAGTTGAAAAGCGAACGCTTTAGTCAACCTGGTTGGTGTTTTTCCCACCCACGATCTCCCAAGAAAGTGGCCTGATGATGTTTTTTGGACAGAACTGTCTGGTACTTTGAGACTTATGTAGAAAGAAGACAGGTCAGACTAAACCTGCAGGAAGGTATACCAGCGTTTTTCCCCATATGGACAGAGGAAAATAATTTTGATTCTCAGAAAGCAATGGGAAGGCTAATTTCTTGCTGAAAGAGGCAGTCCAGCATTGGATAATAACCACCTGTTGCTCTCAAAAGCCTTTATTTAACTTGAGATTTCTTAACCTTGACACCACTTGGGCCAGATAATTCTTTGTGGAGGGTACTATCCTGTGCATTGCAGGATATTTAGCAGCACCCCTGACCTTTGCCCACCAGATGCCAGGGACACACCCTCCACCCTGTCTCCTGTTGTGACAACCAACAGTGTCTCCTGGAGAACAAAATCACCTTGGTTGAGAACTACTGATTTAAATTTTTAACAGTCACTGAATTTTCTTCTTTCTTTATCATGGCAAAACATTATAAATAGCTAATTTTAAATATTTTGAAATCTTATTTTTTTTCTCAAAGACATAACAGATTTCAGAATAGTATAAAAACACACTTCCACTTTTCCCAGTTTCTGACTGTCTGATTCTCACGTTGCATCAGGAGCATTTAACATCGAGGACAATAATACTTTATGCTCAGAAGGTATCTCTTATCCCAGGCACTTCAACAGTATTAACTTCGGAATTCTCACCACTCCCCTTTTTACTGGTGAGATAGAGGCACACGAGTCATTTGCTTGCAGTTACAATGCACTATAAAAACATTTTTAATTTGTGAAAGCATAACATGAGGGCATGTACAAAAACGTTACACTTCTGGGCAACGAAACTGGCAGGACCACCAGGGACATTCCAGAGCAGTGACCAAAGTTAACAGTCGCCCAGTGTCTTATCAAGACTGTTTCTTGATAAGAAAGTTCAGTACACTTTCTTTGGGTGTAACTGGCTGCTGAGGTCTTGTGCTGGTATTTAACCATAAATATTTTATGTTGAATTATTAAAGGTAATACCATGTGCCACTTCAGTGGCCTATTATATCCCAGGAAAATATTTTGGTCATGTGAAAACCAAGAACACCATAGATCTCTGCCTTCTTTCCAGTGGTTTCCATAGTCTAATGGTATGCTTTCCTATCCCAAACATTATCAGTCCAATATCTGAAGGCGCATCAGGAAGGAGCCGGGTGTACGTAACCTGCCCTCTGACTCATGTGGCATGCACATCTTCTTCCTGGGGCCAATCCATAAAGAAGTCAACACGATATGTTGTCACCATCTAATAGATGCAGGCCCAAGGAATGTTGACAGTGGGCAAACGCAAATGGTATCCCTTCTCAATGTCTGCAAACCAGCATTAATAACAAGAGCCGCGGCACCGACAAGGGCCACCTCCACCACCACCACTTGTGACGAGCGTGCTACCTGCCAGGCCCTGTGCCCAGCACTCTACGTTCACTGTCCCCAACAGCTCTGTGAGGCATATCCCCACACAGTATGGATGAGGGTCAGAGAGAAAACTACCCTTCCCAATGTGCTAGATGGTGATGAACTGGGAGTTAATATTCAGGACGATTCAACTCAAAAGCTTGAGCTGTGAGACCATCGTGACAAGGACAGAGAGACAGAAAGAATGCTGCTGTGTCCTCTATCGGGAACAGAACAGACAAGAAACTGCTTTCTCTGAAAGAATGGGAAAAGGGCTTTGGACACTCCAGCTTTTTATCATTTTACTCTTGAACGAAAGAAGAAAGGTGACGAGCTAGCTGTTTGCAGTTGGGCATTACTATGTCTTATCTTGAAAAGACTTATTATCCACTGCAGGAGGTTTTGCTGTACTTGAAAGGGGTAGTAACAGTTTCCTTTAATATCAATCGGTCACTCTCTGAAGGGGTGCTGCTCAAGATCAGGGTGATCTCTCTGTCTCAAAAGCTACTATTGAAACCTTCCTTTTAATCTTTAACCACAATGCTTATATAAGGAACTTACTCTGTTATTCAACAGTTAACATCTTACCACACACCATGTCAAAGTTCTTGGGTTTATCAGTCTTTGCTGGGAAGCAATAATCTTCCACTGAGCTGTTGACATTAAAAACCTGGGAGCTCTCCTAATCACCTCCCTCCCCCCTCCCAAGAGCCCACCTTTCATCGAGGCGACCTAGTCCACCTTCTAGATGTCAAAATCACAACTTCCTCAGGCCCTCCTTATTTCTCACCTGGGCCAGACCTGTCTCACTAGTTTCTTTTCCTCCAGACTTTCCATCTTTAAAATGCAGCCAGAATGGTCTTTCTCAAACATAGATCTGCTTTGGTCACAGCTCTGCCTTTTAAATTCTTTTTTCTTTTTTAAGGTTTTATTTACTTACTTTTTTAGGCAGAAGGGAAGGGAAGGAGAGAGGGAGAGAAACATCAATGTGTGGTTGCCTCTCACGTGGCACCCACTGGGGACCTGGTCTGCAACCCAGGAGTGTGCCCTGACTGGGAATCGAACCAGCAACCCTTTGCTTCGCAGCCCGCACTCAATCCACTGGGCTACACCAGCCAGGGCCCTTTTAAATTCTTTATTAGTTCCCCACTACCTTCGGGGTCCTGTTCAAACCCCTGAGCATCCTCACGTATGCTCTCCGATCAAAGAATACCAAGTATATTCAGCCCACAAGACACCTTGTGCAAATTAGAGAAAAGCCCCTCCTTCTCCAGGTAGATGCAACTGCTCTGGGGAGCAAAGCCTGGTCTGGATGTCAACCCTGCTCCCACCCCATCTCTGCAGGTGTTTTAGTAGGTCACTCCTGTGCAATCTGCCCTGCAGTCCCGACTTAAGGTTCTCACCCAACATCTCTTGGTTTACTTTGTCTAGAATGCCTTTACCTACTAACTCTATCTACCTCCTATTCATCTTTGTAAAAATCAAGACAATCATCCCCCTACAAAAAGCTTCCAACTCTTCTATGCTACCAGAAAAAAAATTCATCATGCCTTTTACAGATTTTCATGTCGATGTATTTCCCCCACCAGACGCTGCGTTCTGGGAAAGCAAAGAACCTGTCTTTCAGACATGCGTGCCTGTAAAGCCCAGTACAGTGCCTGGCAGAGTGCAGATCAATGGTTGCTAAATGTCAAACGAATAGGAGGCTTTCTTAGTCTGGTCACCATGTAAACCCTTCAGCAATTTGGAGATTAGGCCGGGGGTGTGCTTCCTCAAATTACATAATCCTAGCTTGGGTACCAAGAAGCTAGATTGCATTTGGCAATTATTTCATTAACAACTAATTAAGAAGAACAAACGTCTTGGATTTCAACGGCCTGCCCTCTCCTGACAAGTCCGCTAATACATCCATCATGAACTACTTTGCCCCGCACCGGTCCTGCTCCCTTCTTTCGTCTTCCCCTTCCAGACTTGTTCCACTTCACAGGAGCCATCCAGCCGGCGGTGAGTGTGTGGGGATTTGTGGTGCTCTCTACTTTCATGAACATTTGGACATTTTCATAATAAAGAAAAATAGATATTAAAAAATAAAGAGTTATTAATCCTACTGAACCACAGACTCCACTTTTTATACGTTCGCCTTCCGTGGAATTTTCCTCATCAGTCCTACTTGGCTCTCCCAGGGGCCTGCCCCTGATGCCCTCGCTTATTTTGTTTATGACTTCACTCATCTCTTGTAGTTACTCCCTCCTAAATCTCTCACTAATTCCCTGATACAAATCCAGAATTCTCTTCTATGTAAGTCAGGCCAAAGGGACTAGAGCTGCCAGATTTTAATTCCTTGTCAAAGGCACTTGGACATCTGAAATCTAGCCATTTTACTTATGAAAAATGTACTTTTCAATTGGGTGCACAGTTATTTTAGGAAGGACTGGGCATATATCACACACTTTTAATCCGAAGTAGATGTTATTATCTCTCTGCTCACAATTATTCTAGGACAACATGACCCTCACCGAGCTCCTGCCCCTGCCGAAGGAGTGAGGCTGGACCAGCTCCTCTTGGCTACAAGCAGAGCCTTTCAGGTTGTTGCCTGTGGCACTTGGAACTGGGGCCCAGAGATCGAGTTAATCAGGTGATGAGAACTCAGAGTTGTGAACACACTAGAGTTCAAAGATGGCTTGTGGAGAGCCAGGGCTACACATGAGCTGATGTGGAAGGGTAGAAACCCAGACGTTTGGGGAAATGCATCAACAGGATGTTGTTATTGTTGTTGCAAATGATACAGTGATATTGAATGCACAAAGAAATTTAAGCGAAAATGGGAATTTCTTGGAAAGGCCAAGGATGGAAATGGCCTCAGAGATTGAAAAAGAATGTCAGGTGATCACTCACCCTTTCAGGTACCATCTTTGTGTTGTGTGTCTGTCTTGGCCTCTATGTCTCGCTCTGCCCCAACATTCTCCCTCTCCCCCCACCATCATTTTTCCTACAGCAATAGGATTTTCCTTCAGGGTGTGGGCAGAGGGGGAGTGATACAGAAGACAGCCACAGAACAGAGAACTTTAGGTTTACACCTTCCCCTATCAGCCATGTCAAGAGAAAGAAAGCTCTGCCGTCTCTTAGTCTGTCTATAAAATATCAGGGGAGGACTTTGATTTGCCTGGCTTAACACATGTTAATCTAATGCTGGCCCTTGTGATTGTTTACTCAATGGTCACTTTTCCCTTCTTCCTCACAAACTTAATCTGATCCCATTCTAGTACCAGATGACTATGTGCTCAGGAAGGTGGATTCTTCCATAGCCCCAAAAGATAAATCATTCTTGATTTACATCAGTGATGGTACTCTGATACCCTTGTCAGTTACTATTCTAGGTATGAATATAAGACACTACCCTAGCTGGTAAGATCTGACACAAAGGTAAGTTTGAAGGAGGGCTTTTGGAAAAGTGCTCCTCCTTGAAAAAATACACAAAACTGGACCCCTTCCTGCTTTTGGACAAAACTGTGTGAGGATGTGATAGCTGGAGCTGCAGCAGCCATCTTGTAATCATGAGGAGCAAATCTGGGGATGAAAATCATCATGTTAATAATGGTAGAATGGAAATATATAAACCTAGAGCTTGGTTACATCACTATACTATTCAGTTAACCCTAGAACCCTGTTTTCTGGAAAGCCAGTCTGCAGAAAATGTAATGGAACTGATGTTCAAAGTCAACTGAAATGAGGAACCATGTAGTCTATGAGAAAATGAATAGCTGTCTACTTGCTAAATCATAATAAAGGCTAATGGTTATTGACCTCCTACTATGTGTCAGGCAGTGTTCCAAGTCCTTCATACGTATTACCTCATTTAATCTACACAACAACCCAACAAGGTAGACGCTTTCATTATTCTTTAGTTTTCAGATGGATAAACAAACTCTGGAAACGTTTATCCAGGGTCACAAACTCAACAATGCCAAGGTGGGAACTCACACTCAGGCTATTGACTTCTTCTGACTTAATCATTAGGTTAAACTTTGAAGTGATCCTGGCTTCCCACAGTTGGACATCACAGCTTCCCTTATATCTTTTCAAAGAACCCTCTTTTTATTTGAGCTGGTATGAGGGCGTTTATGTGCACGGCAGCCAAGTGTTCCCCCAGGCTCAGGCTTTCCTCCACCACCCAGTAGTAAATCTGTGAGTCTCAATTTCATTCAATGTGAAATGCACTGAGTCCAAACCCCACCTTAAAACCTGCATTTAGTGGAATTCATAGCTCCCCAGATTGCCCCTTCCCCAATTGTCACATTGGCAGGTGTTAGTTTGAGTTCTTTGGGGGCATTTTTCCAATATGAGGTGACTTATTGATTAAAGTCTCAATGAGTACCTAAAAGGGATGAAATTGTTGACACTGGTTCAAATAATCCCCCCTTATATCCTCAGCTCTAATTTTATCTGTTTTATAACTTTTCAGTTTTTGCCTCCAGTGACACCCTGCAATCACATATGTGTCTCTGTGAGATCAGGAAGGCACTTCTATGGCCTTACTACTGTTTATTCACGTCACACCCTAACTCCCTCTCTCATTCAACAAATATTTGAGTATCTGCCATTCTCCAGGCGCTATGCTAGGCACTGGGTATCGACAGGTTACATTCCCTGCCCTCACAGAGGGCAATAAAGTGTAACAATATGCCAGATCATTTTTTCCCCTAAATCAACATGAGTGCTAAACAAATGAAAAAGGTGCATGGGACTAGACAAAGCCTTTTGTGGGCACATCAACATAGGAGTTCAGAGCTGCTGGCCAACTGCCTAGGTTTAAATCCCAGCTGTGACTGTGTACCTTGGGTTAGTTACTGAACTGGTACACAATTGTTTAACCTGTTAAATGGGGATTAAAATTATAGTTTTGTCACAGGGTGGTTATGAGAGCACTTCATAAATCATGTAGAACATAGTAAGTACAATACAAGTGTTTGTTCAGAAGGAAAAGTGAGTTATAGTCTACTCTGCCCATCGATTATAATTAAGCAACTTTGCACAAGTCGGGCGATATGACCACATGCTGACTTCGGAATCTGCAGGTGGGAGCAGAGCTCTGTCAGTGCTGGGGAGGCCGGGCTCCCGGCTCAGGACCAGGGGCACCACTGCCGGAGCGTGAGTCCCCTGGCTCCAAGGAAAATGGAGCCTCCACTGTCAAAACTGTTTTTTCTTATTCTCAGAACTTCCATACCAATCGTCGGCTAAAGAGAATCTAAGGTGACTTTTCCTGTGGAATTGACTTTTCAAAAAGCAGATCGGGGAAGAAAATAGAAGCACAAATTTCAAAGACATCTTAGAAGTTAAGCTGTTAAGTTAAACTGAAATGATTGATAACCCCTCTGATGATTAGTTGCCCAGCCTGTAAGGGAGCTTTTCCATTGATGAGAGAGGACATTTTTAGAGAGCCTATTCCTTTATCAGTCATCTCTAGCTATCACTGGGCACTTCCTTTTTTTGGTCCCCAAATCAGTTATGCTAATTCTGGAGCAAGGATAACCCCAACTCTAAAGGATAGTCTTCAAATGCTTGGAGGAAAGGATTCTCTGTCTTCTAGTTTCTGAGTTAGTCATCACTTGACATGAGTTATGACCAAAACTCTTCCAGCTGAAAGGAGGAGGCCAACAGAGTCTAGACCCTCAGAGAGGTGTCGGGAAGATCACTGGGAGGGAGGGTTCTTGAAGTGCCCCAGAAAACCAATCTTGCTTCTGGGCTCTGGAGAGAAGGAAAAGGCATTGACTCCTTGTTTTTATTTTATCTGCAATAGGCTCCTACCTAACCTCGAATCCTGGGGCTAGAGAAGGGTATCAATATCAAAACTCAAACACGAGTACATCACGATATCATGTGAATTCAGTGGAATTCAACAGAACTTTTGTAGCTGAAATTTAAACCAAATGTATCAAAATACACCTGTCCCTCGAGAGTATGGACTTAGTTATAGAAACAATGGTTTAGTTTAAAAAAGGCCAGTTTTCAAAAACTAAGTTTTCCCCTCTCTATGTGAGAAGTTATAGAATGGGAACCTTCTTAGGTGATACAACTGAATACTTAAGAAGCCAAGATTGGGAGTTTAATTCTCATGAGAAGAATCAGCTTTGATCAGAACAAACCTCTCTCCCATGTGCTCATGTTGTTCTATCTTTAAATCCCACATAGTGGTAATAATAAACAAATGGACAATACCTAACAGTTATGAAAGATTTTTCCATATGGTAGTTCACTGAGCTAAAGACTTCACACAAACTGTTTTATTTTTAACTTTTCAACAGCTCCATGAAATAAGTACTTATAGTGGTCATTAGAGTAAACGTCAAACACCTTCCAGTGGTCCAGAAGGCGCTCACCTTGGCCCCTAGGCCCTGCCTCCTGGCTCTTCCACCCCACACAGTGTCATCTGCACTTCCCCTAGGGCCTTTGCGCTTGCTGTTCTCTCTGCCTGGAGTGCTCCTCCCCCACTCACATCCAGGCTCAGTCTTTCACTCCCTTCAAGCCCCCCTTCAAATACCGCCGCCTTACTGGGGCTGCTCCAGCCACCCTTCGGAACACCGCAGTGCCCCCTCTGCCGCTATACACCAGCCTCCCTGCGTTGTGTTCTTCAGTGGCAGGTGTCATTTTATAACCTTCGACACAATGGACTTACTTGGGAGTTTGTTTTTTGGCTCCCTTGACCAGAATATATTCAAGGATTTTTGTCTATTTTTGTCCATGACCTGGAAACATAGCTGGCACCTGATAGGCAGTTCATAAATATTTATTGGGTACATTTTATATGTGAGGCAATAGGTACAGAGAGGATAAGTGGTCATGCCTTTTATAGAAAGAAAGACTCCATTAGGAACCCACACACCAGAAACCAAACTCGGACTATATACACTTCTCCCCAGGGTTAGTGGCGTCGCCTTTGACCATCGGGGCAATACGTCAGATCTGAGTAACACCTCATGAGTAGAAATGCATGCTGACGCTCAAGACTACAAAGACATATTCCTTGTACATACATCTTCAGTAACTGCATATGTGTATGCAAAATTACTTCAAGTATTTTGTGACTCTACTGGGAAATTTTATTTGATAAGACTTGAGGAAAACTAAGAAATGTCACACTAAAAATGAAGACGATATAAAAGTTCTCATGAACATATTTTCCCAGGGTTGGACAATGGCAAGAATGACAGCATATAACTCTCCTTTACAGATGTCATTCAGATTCAAGGGGCATTTCCCAGAGTTCCTTTTGTGTGATTATATTTAACTTTCCCAACAATGCGGAAATCCAATTTGCAGAGAAGGAACTGTGCTCTGAGAGCTGTGTACCTTCGTAAAATAGCCCAGTGAGGGGTAGACGTTGGAATAGAATATATTTCTTCTGTCTCTGGCTAGCATGCCTGCCCCTGTACACGCAGCTGCTAGTTAGGCCTCAGGTGTCGATTATTTTACAGGGTCTTGTATCTTGAGGAAATAACACAATTTGTGTTCATGGCTAACTGAATGCCTTACCAATTAAAAAAATTAACATTACCAGTATCACTTCCCCTCCCTCTTTTTCTAAGGTCACTGGTTACACAGATTCAGGAGATTCATATTGGAGTCCATGAGTCATCACAGTAAAATTAGTGTCTTTGTCTGAAGTTCATTTCATTAACTAAACAGCCAGGCTTAAAGCTCACATTACTACAAGGGGAAATGCAGCTGCTGACAGACAGGATTGCTAAAAGCAGCAAATACCAAGAAAATCTCAAAACTCTGATTGCTTTTTCTTAACCGTATTTTTGCTAGTTAATTCTCCATAGCTTTAGAAACTTGTTTTCACCTCCACCCTTTTCCAAAAAATGAATTCTACCCCTTGGTGGGGTGCGGGGGTGGTGGTGCAGAATTAAGACCTCAAAACCGAGTACAAATTGCTCATTTAAAGAATGGGAATGAAAGATACAGGGGTGTTTTCTTCCTTAAAAGCTCATTGCTCTGCAGAAAGAATCCGAATCCTGTCCTGATTATTTCTGAGCACTGGAGCAGTTTTTGGTTTTTTTGTTAGTTAATTTTAATTACAAAAAAAAAAAAAAAAGGCACCATTCTTGAAAAGCTGTTGCTATGAGACTTCCTGGGCCTCAACAGATGGTCACAGAGCAATCCTCAGCCCGGCTCCGGCTCTGAAGCCCTCCACTCAGGCATCCCATTAACATTCCTGGAATACCTTCGGGGGCAATTCGGGCCTGCCTCTGACTGGCTGACCCGCAGCTCAGAGGCTGGCCTCCCTTGTCAAGGGGACTGGGCTGAAATTTGTTATAAATGAACGATCAGCCTCTCTAGGAAAAGGCCATAGCAGAGAGGATGCTGTGCCTCTCAGTTTGGGCTTTAGACAAACTTGACCCACAAACTCCTGGGGTTTTGACTTGTTCAGGAGAGCTGGCAGGCACACATGTGTATGCACACACACATACATATGCACACACACACACATGCACACACACAAACACGCACCACACTCCATACCCAACTCATTTCATTGTTCGCAAGCCTCGGAGCCCCTCCCAGTCACAGAGTGATCCCGCAAAGAGAGCCACGGAGTTTTGGGCTGTAGCATTTTGGGCTGAGGGAGAGAGGCATAAAGGAATTCTGATTTTTCTTTTGGCAAAGAGATATAAAGGGAGAGAGAACTGCACGGCATTTGAGTTTCTACGTTCTCACCAACTTCTCGGTGCTGCTGGACAATTCATTGCATTTCATCACTTTCCCCTGTCCTCCCCACCGGGAGGATGACACCAACCTATGTGTGTGCGGCAGAGGAACGAATGAGCCATGATTCATAAACAACTGGGAAATGATTGCTTAAGTATCGGATCAGTGAGACCAGCCTCCACTGCTCCCAGGGCAAAGGTCAGGGAGGAACTTGGAGACCCAGACCTCTGAGTCAATTGCTAGGACCCCCGGCCCTGGTGGGCAGGTCCAGAATGCTAAACAATGGTTTTGGTGGGAAGGGTGCACTGGTAGCTTTATTTGGTCACTAAAGAGCTTTGGTACTTGGAAAAAACCAAGTAATTCTAAACAGCCATAGTGTTTCAGGGTGGGGCTCATTTAAATTCCATCCCCAGTTGTGGCTTCTAACCCAGGCCTGGAGTGTACAGGCAAAGTCCTACTTAAGCGTCTGACGCCAGCGCTCACTTGATCACTTGACAGGACCTCAGAGCAGTCCTACCAGTTTCAGTTCACAGAGGTTCCTTAAGAGCTTTTCTCCCAATGATATCAGATGATATGCCACCATCATCTGACGTTCATTTTTAATCTTATCTATCCAACTAAGAAGCAAAATGAGTTGAGCCTGCTCAGGTTCCTGCTTTCCAAAATCATCCATTTGTCCTGAGATGTGAACGTTAGGATTGTTGGAAGTTTGTGTTTAAAAGCAAACATGGCTTTGAGAGGGTTAGCAGAACAAAGAGTGCCAGCTTTTCCATGTCAACCAGTGACCTTTTAATGAAGCCATCTACAGAGGATGGAGACAGGAAACTCTTTTCCCACGTGTCTAGGGCTCAGGGTCCCCCGCTGGCTTGTCCAGTCCCTATGACCATAGCACATCGAGCAAACGGGAGGTTTCACCCCAATGTTCAGCCTCTGAGCTCACAGGCCCCTCCAGTTCAGAAAAGTCAAAGCAAAGGCTGAGATCTGGGGCTGTTTCTGAGGGAGGGAAGTGGGGAGAAGGAGAGTTGCTGGGAGGGAAGTGTCTGACGTGTGCAGCTTTCATTTGCATAGCTGAACTTCTCAAGCGGAGCCAATAGGACACAGTGTGTGCCTGGGAGGGGGAGGCCCGGTGCTCTCTATTGTGCCTTACTGTGCGCTACCCACAGTGCCAGAGGGGACCCTCGCCACGCGGCGGTGGGGCCTGGCAGACATCCCACAGCTCCAGAAGGGGAAAAATGATTTTAAGATACTTCATCCCTCACCCCAATCTCATTCTCTAAGGATACTGTTCTTGGGATGAACTATATTTTAGTTATTAACAGTTGGGTTCAGTTACATATTTGGGGGTCCCTGGGACTCTGCAGGTATGTGCAAGGGCTTTCTATACTCTTAATATAAAAAATGTGGGGTTTCTTGTGACTTTGCTTTCTTTTTAACTAGCTATAAAGAGCTTTTTCAACTAGTGTTCTTTTCCCTTCTGTACCCTTTCAGGAAACGGAGTTTTTGTTTCTTTTTTTTTTAATGAATAGTGTTTTTTTTTTTTTTTTTAAGATAGTGGTGAAGGCTATTTATCCTTATCCATACAAAAATGACTTAATGCTTAATCCAGGAAATTACCTTTGATTTATACATCTTTTGATTTATACACTCTCTAGGTGTAATTCATAAGAGAAGGTAGAATTTTGAAATGTAAATCAATGCTAAATATATATTTATTAGCTTTCCAATGTTCATTTTTCCGTTAAGTCCCTCATCATTTACACATTCACTTAGTATCTGCCTGCCAACCAACGTAATTTTTCAGCTATCACCGACCATCTGTCCTACTTGCACACGTAATATTAAACATGATTGCTGGTGACTTGTGGGGTGATCACATTTCTCCCCAGGGGTAATATCATTACTGATGCTTTTAATCATCAAAACAGCCATTTTCAGTATTTATATTTAGTATTATTAACATGATCTTATTATAGAAAAATACTTTCATAAAGATGAGTTAACTAACAGCTAAGAAAGATGGAAATTTCCAAATGACTACAAACATTGGAAGAAAAGGACATATTTCACAATGATTAACATAGATTTTGAGTGAATGGTTTATGAATGCTTATCACCTCTTTCCACCACCTCTATCTTGTCTCTCCATTACTATTTACTACTTAAATAGAATTCAGAATTGGAGAACACCTTTGTTTCAAGAAAGTGTTTATATCTTTGGAATTAATAAGGTAGGAAAAGTAGCTTCAGAACCTCTTTAGATTTACAAATGGACTTTTATTCATTTACAGAAAGTTTACACTAAAACAAAAATCAAAGAGAAAATTACTCCCTTCCTATCAAGACCAAATAGGCAGGACTGGGAGGAACTAGTTCCAAACCACTAGGTTTTTTTTTTTTTACCAACCTTGGATTACTAAATCCTGGAGTGACAAGTGTGCTGACAGCCATCCAAGAGGGGTGACAGGATGGCCCTTGATATATTTGTCACTCAACTTACAAGTGAAATGAAATCAGAGTAGAGCTTAAGTTTGATCAGAAATATGGCATAAAAGTCCTAAGCATCTGTTGCTTAAATTCAGGTACTTGCATTCATAATCTGACTTTCTCTGGAACATAAGGATGAGTAAGGAGCAAAGTAAGACAATCACACCCCATACCGAAGTGAAATTCACTAAGTCTCTGATGTTGAACAAATCTTAAAATAAAACAAAACAAAACTGCTTTCATATTACAAGAGAAAAAGTTAAAAGTAGCTTTAAAAATAAGTGGTAATTAGAATGAGACTAGAAATTTGGAAGGAGCCAAGGTTTTCAGCCTGACTTTGTGTTATTGTACAAGCTAGCATATAGATACCCGCTGGCCCTACTTAACAGTTACTCTTTCTATCTTCACTCGAGCTCCACATCCAATAGGGAGGTGCGCACAATGTGGGTTACAGTAATTTGACAAGTACCCCCTTTCCAATTTACATCTTTACTTATTATGCATTGGTGTCATTTTTGCAAGTGCATCTGACAGCAAATGACTTAGTGATTTCATCATAAAGGCCTAAACTAAACTTCTCTGCCTCTCATAATTTACCTTTTCCATACTGGCCATTCTGTCAAGATAAATGTAGAATATAATGTTGAGAAATATCTGTTTTAAAATGGACTTACCTTAAGGAAGTCTAAGCTAGCATTTCCATTGTCCTCAGTTGTCTGTTGGACATCTCTGTCCAGCGTGACACTGTGCCAAGCTGGCCCATGGAGGGGGCTCAGAGGCTTGGGAAAGGAGGCGTAGAAGCACAATTCCAGCCTGGAAAGAATCCACAGGAGCCAGCGCCAGGAAGGCGAAAGCTAA
>PVJI01016631.1:0-37767 GCA_004026765.1 Micronycteris hirsuta | reverse complement strand
TTAACACTAGATTTTTAGGTTTTGAATGCAAGAGAGATTCAGCCACTTAAATACATGATTTGCCAAAAATCACGAATTGTTGTTTTCAATGACTCTTGAGTAAGTATTGATTAGAATTACTTTAAGAAATTTCCACTCAACATAAACTAGGTAGATTGTGATAGTGCTATGAGAGAAGGCATCTACTTTCATATGTCCGACTTTCAAAGACCCCTTAAATGTTCCAGTTCACCCAAAAGAAGTCCTTACAACATGAGTGGCTAATTCTGCTGCCTCAAGCTTGCCCTGCTGCTGGGGATATTCTTCATCCTTCTCCTACACCCCTGAATTCTTAGTTCCTATCAAGGTTAAGACAAAGCAAAATCTAAAGTGAGAAGAGGACAATGAAAAGAGACAAACTTATACTCTCTCTACATGTAACTTTCCCCCAGCAAGAACTGGAGCTCCACCTAAATTCACATGAGTCTCTGAAAGGCAGAAGAGTTCTCATTTCTCCTTTGTACAAAGAGTTATGATCCTCTTCTAGCTATATTTTTTAATTTCCCCATGGAAAAATTAATAAAAGATGAAATAATCTCTAAACCCCTGGGGGTTTTATTGCTATAGCACCAAAAGCCCTTAGAACTTTCCAAATCCATGAGTTCTTGCTTAGGGGTTAGACAAAACTTCTGGCAGTATTCTGTTCCCTGCCAGTCCAGAGAATATGTAAAACCTTGGTCCAAATTTATAGATGAGAAAGTGGAATGAAAAGCAGGTGATCTGTTGGAGCAAGGAGAAAAGAAAATGTAAAGGCAAATAGTGACTTTTTAATTTTAAATTAGCAATTTTTTTAAGATTTTATTTCTTTTTTAGAGAGAGGAAAAGAGGGGGAAAGAGAGGGAGAGAAACATCAATGCGTGGTTATCTCTTGCGCATCCTTCACTAAGGACCTGGCCCGCAACCCAGGCATGTCCCCTACACTGAGAATTGAAAGGGTGACCCTTTGATTTGCAGGCTGGCACTCAACCACTGAGCCACACCAGCCAGCGTGTAAATTAGCAATGTTTTAATACTTTCATTTCCATATGTATGCTTATTACACATTTTTATAACTGCTTTTTTTTTTTTTACTTTTTAAAGTTGTTACCAGACTAAAGAGGTCCGTTTGTTTGCATGCATCAAAGCCCAGTTAAATGTAGACAGGAGTTTGGAGCCAAGAAAATAAGGGTTTATGAGTTGAGGAACTAGCACCAAGTCTGGAGCCACAGGTAAGCTGGTGCTTAAGACCTGGCTCCCTGATAGCTTCTAGGGGATGGGTTACAAAAGGGAAAAATCTTTAACCATAGTGGCTAAAAGAGTTGGGGTCCTGGGCTCTACAGATTGCTTGGGGCCAGGTTATCAGGTCCTGATGTTAGCCATGGCAGTGTTTTGTCTGTTTCATGAGGGTGTGGTCAGTAAAGCTATTCTGCTTTCCTCAGCCTAGGGCTGAAACACCACTGAAGTCAAGATGTATAGGGAACCGATCCGCATGGCAGTGGTGAATGTAGCCCAGCCACTGATTTGGAAAGGCAGCGGGAGTGAGGCAGCACATAGAAGCCAGGCCCACAGATCGGTTTTCCTGTGGGGAACCAGGCCTACATTGTACCTAGGCTGCTTTGAGGCTTGCTTTTTGCTAAAACTCCCCCACCCCTGAATTGAGGCAACAAATATTTATTGCATATCTTTCAAGTAACTTCCTAAAGTCTGTGCTAAACCTCCCAAGGATGAAATGTAACCAGTTCAACCACTTTTCCCCTTGCGTTTGCAACACCCTTTTCTTTGAAGTAATCAGCAACATCCTTTCCTTTGTTATCTATGAAAGGTAATCACCTAAAGTGAACCTGTGCATAGTAAAGGAGGACCATCCTCGATATAATGTGCTCAGGAAAGCAATAAAAGCCTGTCCAGGCAGGGGTCAGGGTCCTCTCTCTCACTCAGAGAGCAGCCATGCCATCCCCTTTTCTCCACAGGACTTCTGCAGTCTGTGTGAATTTGTTTGTTGCAACCACAACACACGGACCCTGTTGGTCGGAGTCTGCATCAAAGATGTTAAGTTTAGCTTGACTGAAACTGTTTCTGCAGCCAAGAGAAGAGGTTTTGTTCTTACGAAGGATAGAACAAACACTTACCAGAATCTGATATCCTAAGGTCTTAATGATTAAGGAAAGCAGTGGACAGACAGGAGAAAGGGTCATGTTAAAGAAATGGAGTTTCTGTACTGTTCTAAAAACAGAAGTTATATTTTCAAATAGAGACAGTTTTGTTTTAAAAAAATAGAATTATTCCTGAGGTTTAAAGAATATTATAATTCACAAATAAATCCAGTTCTGATATTAAAAATCCTAATTGTTTCCTGAGGTTTAGGAAGATCAGCCTGAAAATCTGAAATAATTTTTAGATAGAGTTCCTTTTAGTTTTATTCATTTATTTTTTAAAATATATACTTCCGATAAGTTATGTCTTATGTTTTGTTTTTTATTTATTTTTATTAAATTTTGGGGCATACCATTGGTTAATAGTATCATATAGGTTTCAAGCATCCATTTCTGTGATAACATGTTCTGTATAATGCTCCGTGTGTCCACCACTCAAAGTTTAATTATATTTGGCCCTCTTTACCCTTTACTACTCTCCCATCCTCATCCCTCTGGTAACCACCTTACTATTGTCTGTGTCTATGAGTTTCAGTTTTTTATCCCATGTATGAGTAAAATTGTATGGTCCCTAGCTCTTTATGACTAACTTATTTAGCTTAGCATATTCTTAAATTTCACCCATGTTGCCACAAATGGCAGTATTTCATCTTTTCTTATGGCTGAGTAGTACTCCATTGTATATATGTACACGTCTTCTTTATCCAATCATCTATTGAACAACACTTTGGGTGATTCCATGTCTTGGCCACTGTAAATAATGCTGCAATGAACATAGGGGTACATACATTTTTGCGAATCAATGTTTTCAAATTTTTCGGGTAGATACCTGACGCTGGGATTTCGTCCTGCAAAATCTGGGATTTCATCCCGCTACCGATCGCGTGAATCAATCTCACCCAGAGACACGCTTGGAGAAGGAGTTCCGATGCCACGGGTCTTTCCCTTCTGGTCTGGGAAGGCCCGGGGTGTAGCTCAGCCGGGCTTTTTATTAGAAGTTTTAGGATACATTTACATTGGATTGATTATTCATGAACTCATGCCGGAATCAGGGGTTTTAAGAGAGGTCATGAGGATATGGGAAGGGGATAGATAAGCGGTAGGTTTACTCAGTAAGGTAAACATTTGGGGTACAGAGCATTAGGATATAAATTCAGGTCCGGTGGCAGACAGGACCAGGGCAGTACATTAAACAGGAGACAAGTAAATTGAGGGTAAGCTAGCTAGGGCTGTTAACTTTTAGGACCATAAAACATTGAGGCAGGGAAGAATTCAGGGATCCATTAACCTAAGCTTCTTGGCTCTGGGAGAGAGAGACTCAGCAAGTCAGAGAATTTCTTAAGAAACATTTTGCCAAATTCCCATTAGAGAATTATTTTTCCACTGACATGGATCAGCTGGCCCACACGGGAGGGTTTCTTCATGTGGAGCCGTGCTCTGCACGCATGAATTCCCCGGGGCGGCATTTCTCTATGCGTGTGCAAAGAATTCCCACAGATACTCAAAAGAGGCATTCCTGGGTTATATTCTAAGTCTATTTTTAATATTTTGAGGAACTGCAAGACTGTCTTCCACAGTGGCTGAAACAGTTTACATTCCCACCAACAGTGAGTGAGGGTTCCTTTTCCTCCACAACCTCTCCAACATTTGTTGTTACTTGTCTTGTTGATAATAGCCTATGTCTTGTATTTTAAATCATTCAAACTATTCTGACAATATTACATAAAGTATAATAATCAATAATTATGATATATTCATCCATGTGGTTTTTCAACTTGTACTACATGTCTACTATGTGTAAAATGCTATGGAAATGCTATTGAAAACAAAGAAAAATCTCAGCTTTCTTCTCAAAAATTATTTATTCTTTCAAATAAATACAATGGCCAATAAATAAAGATAAACACGTATAAAATATAAATAGAGAAGAGATTTTTAAAACAAACTAAAAGTAGAAACTCAAAAGATACAATAGAAGGAGATGTTTTGCAATCAAGGTAGTAATTTTGAAATAATCAAATGAAAGAACAAATGACTGGTAACTAGTCTAATGAGAATGTTATAAGAAGAGATTTAATAGACTACATAGAGAATTGTGGTACTGAAGGAATCTGAAATTTTGGACAGTCTCAAGTATCTATGTCCTATACAAAACAAATTGAATCTAATTTTAAAACAAAACTATTAAAATAAGAATATTTATAGACATACAGATAATTCTTTGAGCACATGAACTTAAATGACTAATGTACATCAATGATCAGAAAATTAGCCAAGTAAGTCCAAGATTTATTAACTTTGAAGTCAGGGACCAACCCTGAGTTTCTCTCATCCCTAAAAGGAATATTATCAGGACTAATAGTGGAATAAGGGACTGATTAGTTCTTTAAATCAAGAATGCAAATGTTTTCTAAGTAAGGATGTTTATTTGTTTGTTTTCCTGTTCTGTTTCCTGATCACTCTCCAGTGCCTTGATGAGTATGTGGCACATAGTGTGCACGCAACAAATGCTAGCTGAATACATGTACCTACTAACTGTTAACTATACTCCCTACATTAGGTACTTTTCCCACAACTATAAAATATTTGGAAATAATGATTTGGGAATAAACACAAATTTAAGATTTATCCAATCAAAACCACTTTTGACATATTCATATTCCCAAAGAGTAGCCATAAATTCTTGGAATTTTTTCAGATCATCTTACCATTTGCTAGTTATTCATGAACGTAAGCCAACTGGCAGTAATAATCTAAAATTTACATATTCACTTAACATTTACTGAGCATATGCTTTGGATGTCTGCTTTTAAACCAGAGAAGCAGAACTAGTTGGAAATAAATAGAGAAAAGGAGATTTGTTACAAAGAATTGGCATCTGCACTTATAGGGACTGGCTAAGCAGACCTGAAATCCATAGGGCAGGCAGTCAGTGAGCGAGGCGCACAAGCAAGCTAGAAACACACCGCTGCGGAATGAGGCCTTGAACTCAGGAAAGACCTACATCCCATTTTAAATGGCTTCACACTGATTGAATCAAGTCCAGCCAGTAATCTCTCTTTTGCTTAACCTAATCAACTGGGTAGGAACTTTAATAGTATCTTCAAAACCCTTCCCAGCAGCACCTAGATTAGTGTTGGACTGGATTATTTGGAGGAGGTTTTGTTTTTTGGTTTTTGTTTATGTGTTTGTTTGTTTGCTAAAAAATGGCTGCTATCTCCTCTGTCCTCTCACTCTTACCAGAGAACATTTCCTGTAGCTCACTCTACCTGGAAACACACTAGGATGGGAATTCTGGGGAATGTAGTTCAAGCTAGCTAAATTGGCACATCACAAAGCCATTGGTATCTGTAATGAGTTTGACATGGATTCCGTTTTCAAGAGGCTTACAGTTACTAGAAAACATTGACATACATATAAGTACCATTTGTGACATAGTGCTTTGATAGTAACATATATATACATTAAAGATACAGTACAAGAAAAGAGCAAGAAACAGTCAAGTCTATCTTTTTATTGCTTAATGGATCCAGTTCAAATTCATTTGCATCATAAATTATCTCATGACCTGGTCTCTGCTTTCAGCATCTTCTCCCACTAGTCTTGCCTATGTGTCCTTGTGTCTGTCCCAGGAGGAGCCAGATTATTTATGCCTTGTGTACTAGCTTCTGCTTTTTTTTTTTTTCTGTGCTCAGTGTTTCTCCTAATTCCCTCCCTTTCCTCTGTAGTCTGGCAGCCTGTCTCCTACTCATTCTTCAGAAACAATCAAAATGACCTCTTCTCTGGGAAATAATAAAAATTATTAAGAGCATTTATAAACTTTTAGTAATCTGAGAACTTTTAGCTTATTTAGCCTAAGACAAGATGAAATGTCATTTTTCTTTATAATTAAACCTTAGCCCTGGCTGGTGTAGCTCAGTGGATTCAGTGCGGGCTGTGAATCAAAGGGTCGCCGGTTTGATTCCCAGTCAGGGCACATGCCTGTGTTGCAGGCCAGGTCCCCAGTGGGGGCCACGTGAGAGGCAACCACACATTGATGTTTCTCTGCCTCTCTTTCTCCCTCCATTCCCTTCTGTCTAAAAGTAAATAAATAAAACCTTTAAAAAATAATAAAGCCATAAATGACGCATGTTTCAAGGAAACATTTGGACAACTTCAAAGAATGGGTTTAGCATTATACAGAAGATGCCTCAGAGAAGACATGAAGGGATATAGGAATGGACTCTCAGGGCAAAAGAGGAGAATTAGTATATTTTTCCAAGCAGAATAAGAGAAAGATTCTGAAAATCAGAAAATCCTATAGCTTGAAGGACCATCAAAAGCATTAATATCCAATCCTCCTTTTACTGACATAAAAACTAAAATCAAAAAAGTGAAGAATCAACTCACTTCACTTTTATAATCAACATACTAAGTATAACAAACATTTCTCTTTTAAATTACTATATCTTTGCTTTATAAATCTTGATTGAATATGTGCCTAATACAGGGAAATTTTATCATTCTTTGGCAACATTAAAGAATATAGCTCACCAGCTTTTATTAATATATAGAGTTTTGTTCCCTAAACAAGAAGTGTAATTCTAAAACTATGGGAGGACTTAAATAATTGTACATACCAGAAAAAAATAATAGAAATGCAAATTTAATTTCTTCAAAATAGAATTCTTTGGTAAAATTAAGATAAAATTTTGATAAAATCAAGAAAACAATGTCTATTCCAAAGGAACTAAAAGTATTACAGGTATTAACACATAAGAAAACAAGCTTCTGTAAAAATCTTTGGATTCTCTATAATTAAAAGGATTAATTATAAACTGTTTATATTCAGTCTAGTAGCAATAAAATGAAATACACTTTCACTGAAATAGTATGTTTGCAGAACTTAAACATAGTATTCTAGTCCATAAATAGATTTTCTCGTGTCAATTATAATGCTTCTGTTACATCACCTAACTCCTAATTTCCAAAAGCAACAAAATAGTCTATTAAATCTGTTTTAAATATGGCATTTAATCTTTCACTTAAAAATCTAGAAGTTGGAAGGTCCAATGATATTCAGCTATTCACTGATACTATGGTTCTGGTAGTAAATATCTGAAATTCGTTTGGCCTTCTCTTGTGACTGAGTTCTGAGCATCCAGGCTTAAGACATTAATAAAAGCAAGAAGGAAGAAGCTAAGTAAAATACAGGTTTTTCACTTGTGTAACTCCTCTAACCAGGAGAGAAATACCTTCCCAGAAGCCTCCCGTGATATAGGGTAAAAATGGCCCCAATTCTTTGCAGTTCTTCCTCTCAAGAGGTGAATTCTATTACTCCAGCACTCAAATCTGTGCTAGCTGTAACTTGGTTTAGTCAACCGAGTGCACAGAAGTGATGTTGCAAAGAGTTTCAAAATGTCATTAAAACCTTGCACATTTCTACTTTCTATTTTTTTAATATATTAAAATTACCATGTGAAAAAGCCTGCCCCAGTCCTGGGGCCTAGTCAGTTATTCCTTTTTGTCCTGGCTAATTGATTGCCAAACACTACAATGTGAATATGGTCGTCCTAGATCATACGACCATCTGCCCACCAGCCAGATGAACACAGACTCAATAGCATGCTCGTGACCGACCAGCTGAGGCTGCCTGGGCCAGAAGAACCTCCCAGCCACAGAGAATTTGCTAAATAAATTCTTAGCTAAATTCTTCTTTACCTAAATAAATCACATATAGTTTAAATCACTAGGTTTGGGAGAGACTTGTTATGCAGCAAAAGTTACCCAATATATCTCTTTATCAGCTTTGTCTTCGTAAATCTTTTTCATTAGAATTCAGGTTGCATTTTACCAATGGGACCAAGCATGGATAAAAAGAATGATAATGACCGGCATAGGCATACCATGTTTCATCCCTTGGCACGGTACACATTGCTGCCTTATTAAAAAAAATGTTTCTATTAGCAAGGAAGTAAAAGGATTGGCTCTGCACAAGAAAACAACCGTATCAGGTAATGACATACTGCCATCTTTAGAGCAAAAGATAGGAAAAATGTTAAAGGTTTTTAAGGAGTAATAAACTTGCTTTGACATAATCCCAGATATGAGTCTAATATACAATAAATATCTTCAACATGTTATAATTTAGAACCTAAAAATATTTGATTGGTAGTAATTTCTCTCAGCCTTTAATGGCAGTTACTATTTGCTATTTCTGGGTGATCAAAATTTAATGTGAGTTCAATTTCTTTCATGAGTTGAATATAAGATAATGCCTATATTATCCAAAGCGATCTATAGATTTACAACAATCCTTACCAAAACTCCAAAGATATTTTCTACAAAACCAGAAAAAAAAAACCTGAAACTCATGGAACCACAAAAGACTCTGAATAGCCAAAGAAATTTTGAGAAAGAAGAATAAGCTGGAGGCATCCCATTTCCTGATTTAAAAAATATATTACAAAGTTGAAGTAATCAAAATGATATGATACTGCCCTGGCTGGTGTAGCTCAGTGGATTGAGTGCGGGCTGGGAACCAGAGGGTCCCGGTTCAATTCCCAGTCAGGGCACATGCCTGGGTTGCAGGCCAGGTCCCCATGAGGGCCATGTGAGAGGCAACCATACATTGCTGTTTCTCTCCCTCTCTGTCTCCCTCCCTTCCCCTCTCTCTAAAAATAAATAAAAATAAAAATATTAAAAAAAAAGAACACATACTTTAAAAAAAAATGATATGATACTGGCATAAAAACAGATATATAGACCAATGGAACAGAAGAGAGAGTCCAGAAATAAACCCATGCATTTACAATCATCTGATCTTCAACAAATGTGCCAAGAATACACAATGGACAAAGGACAGTCTCTTCAATAAATGGTGTGGAGAAAATTGAATAGCCACATGCAAAAAGATGAAATTGTACGTCTATTTTAAAACATGCACAAAAATCAACTCAAGTTAATTAAAGACCTAAAAGTAAAACCTGAAACCACAAAACTAGAAGGAAAAATAGGCGGTAAGCTCATTGAGATCGGTCTTGGAGATTATTTTTTTGGTTCTGACATGAAAAGCTAAGGTATCAAAAGAAAAAATAAACAAGTGGGACTACATCAAACTAAAAAAAAAAATTGCATAGCAAAGGAAACCATGAACAAAATAAAAATGCAACTTACAGAAGGCAAAAAAAAATTTTGGAAACTATATATCTGGCAGTGTTAATATCTAAAATATAGAGAGAACTCCTACAACTCAATAACAGAAAAACAAATAACCCAATTGTTAGAATTGGCAATGAACCTGAATAGAATTTCTCCACAAGACATCCAAATCAGTAACAGGTATATAAAAAGGTGCTCAACATCACTAACCAATCACTAGGGAGATGCAAACATATCACAATGATATATGACCTCACACCAACTACAGTGGCTAGTATACAAAATTAAAGATAAGTGATAAGTAGGCTGTAAAGAAAAAGGAACCCTTGGACACTGGAAATTGGTATTGAGCTTCTGGAAAAAAAAAAAAAAAACTTTAAGTAGAACTACCATATGATTCAGCAATCCCACTTTGGGGGTATGTTTCCAAAGGCACTGAAATCAGGATCTGCCTTCCCATGTTCACTTCTGCACAATTCACTACAGTTAAGATATGGAAGTAACCTAAATGTCAATTGGAAGATAGATAGATAAAGACAATGTAATATATACATACATTAAAATATTATTTAGCCTTAAAAATAAGGAAATTCTGCCATTTGCAGGAACATAAATGAAATCAACCAGACACAGGGCAGATACTACATTATTTGAGAAATCTAAAATAGACAAACTCATAAAAATGGAGAGTGGAATGGTAGTTTCTAGGGGCTGAGTTTGGAGAAAATGGGGAGATATTTGTTAAAAGTACAAAATTTCCAGTTAGGCACGATGCAGCATAAGCCCTGGAGATTGTTCGTACAACATAGTGCCTATGGCTAGCAATACTGCATTGTGTACTTAAAAATTTGTTAAGAGGACATGTCTTCTGTTAAATCTTCTTATCAAATAATAATAATAGTAGTAGTAATAATAATAAGTAATATAGGATGGAAGAAAAGTTTTGGATGTGATAGCTATGTTTATGGCATAGATTTTAATGATGGCTTCACAAATACACACTTACCTTCAAATTCAGCAAGTTCTATACATTAAATATGTACCAAATTTGCGTGTTGATTATACATCAATAAAGAGATTTTTTTTTAAATTGGTAGAAAATAAAACTTGAAGAAAGGGCATAGTAAATGTAGAAGGTGAAAGATTTCACAACTTCAGTTTGAAGAAATAAAAGAAATAACCTTCATTTTAAAGCATTAAAAATTACATGAGACTGCTTCTATATTTTGAGAACAAGAAAATGTACCACCAAATGCACTTTCCTACTACCTGAAATATCCAGAAGAATTGTGTATGTGTAGTTTTAGAACCCAAAAAGCAGGGTACTTGAGGACATCAGAAGGACTTGAGAGATTGCACCAAATGTCAGTTTCACAGTATAGCTGACTGAAAGTTGATTATCCAAATCAACTTTTCTAGTTGGACAGAAGTTTTTATTAAGGCTTATATATTAAGAAATTTTTGGAGTGGAGTCTAGGCATAAAACTTATTCTATTATAATTGGTTGCACCTGAAATGCTCTTCAATTAGGTTGTGTAGATTAGTCAAGGGCTAATGTCTGGGTAGTGGAGTATTCAAAGTAATAAATGGCCCCTGCTTTTGATTAAATGCAAAATGAAGCTGACATGTTTAATCAACTACAAATGCCTCTTTATAGCAAATAAGTACACTTTAACACATGGGCCATTATAACTTCTCTGTAGCAAGGGAAAACTTTCAGGGCATTTATCCAGCAGTTAATGAAAATACCTTCATACGGTAAGAGAGTCTCTTCTGCCTCTTGCTGCTCACAGCAGCATCTACACAGGCACTTACATCTACCAAATTGATCATTTTACTGAGCTGAACAAAATAACCAACTGTCTTTGCCATAAAATGATAGATATTTTTAGTCTTAGGTTAGTGAGGCTTAGTGGAATAACAGTCCAGAAATAGTGAAATATTGTCTAACCTAATAAAGTAATTAAATCAAGCCTATGATTTGAAATGGTTAAACCTTGATAAAGCAGAACAGCAAAATGTAGCATGATGAGTAGTCCTCCCCTTTTCCGAGAGAGGTAGGTAAATGTTGCGGCAGGCTATAGCAGCTCACCTTGCCACCCCTTCTCACCGCTCGTTACAAACTGAGACTGCTCCGAGAGACGGTGTCCTCTCTTCACTCTTCCACCGTCTCTGGCTGACTCAGGGTGCCTGCTAATAAAAGCACCCTGGCATTGCTCAGCTTCATGCTTGTCCGCTGGCTGTGGGCATGCAGATTAGAAAATCCTCTTTCTCAAATATGGTTTTTCTCTGTGAAAATTCTGTAAGGGCAATTCAGAACATTCATATTGACAGCTTATTCCTCTAAGACCTGTAGAAATTTTCATCCTCTTTCCAACGGTATGAAAGACCAAGTTCTCTGTACAACCTCCCTACCAGAGCTAGGCCTACAGTGGGGAAAGGTGTCCGCCTCTACAAAAGAAGGCAACCATTCTTAGAGACCAGCCGGGTGGCCTATTTGTCATCTCCACTTTTACATTAAACATTTATCTCCACTTAAAAAAAAAAAACAGTTTTATTTATACATTTTTCCCCTGAGGCTTCTGTAACAAATTACCATAATAAATGGAATAGCTTAAAGCAACAGAAATTTATTCTCACAGTCCGAAGGCCAGAATTTTGAAACCAAGGTGTCAGCAGAGCTGCACGCCCTCTGGAGGCCCAGGAGGGAACTTGCTCTTCGCCTCTTTTAGTTACTGGTGGTTGCCAGCATTTCCTGACTGGTAGACGCAGCACTCTAGTCTCTTAATGTCTGCCTCCATGGTCACACTGACTCCCCCTTCTGCCTGTTAAATCTCTCCCTGACTCACACTTACAAGGACACGTGTCATTAGATTTAGTGCCTACCTGGAAAATCCAGGATAAACTTTTCTCAAGATGCTTAACTTAATATCCTTTGTTGAAGAAGGTAATACTCACTCTTTTACCATAGAAAGTAATATTCGCATGTTCTAGAGATTGGGACATGGCCATAACTTTTGATAGGCCATCATTCAGCTCACTACACATAAGAATATATGTTCATTTGAATTATTTGAATATCAGCAATTTCTTTTATATGGATCTATTCAATTGTCCGTTCTGAGTCCTCTCTTCATTAACCCCTTTGCTTTTCGATACCTTTCTTCTTTTTACATATTTTTTTGAAACTGAATTTTTTACATTGTAGCAACCTTGTTTTCCTAGATCTATGAGAATTTTCAACATTAGGAAGAAAAGTCAATGATGAAACTAAAACTATAATTGTCACAGACTTAGTCCTTTGATCTCTACTGTCCTATGTTCTGCATTGAGCTACTCAAAGAACTAATCCATCCATGTAATTTGAATTTTCAGATTATTTATACATAGCTCCAGCACTAACCTTTCTTCTTTATTATTTACTGAATGCTTTTGTTTTCTTGTCCTAATCCCTTTAAACTCAAAAGGCTTAAAACATAGCATGCATTTATTCCAAGATCAGTTATCATTCATCTCCATATTTTTTGTCAGAGAAGTTATTATCTTTCTCCAAAATAACCTGGTTTTAATTCTAGAAGAAAACTCTGATCTCTCTCCCTCTCTCTCTCTTTCTCTCTCTCTCTTTCTTTTTCTCTCTCTTTCTGTTTATAAGAATGTTTCAATTCTTGCCTTTTTTCCATGCCAGACTTTACCCCTTGGGAGAAAGGAGTTAACACAGTTAACTTATAATTTATTTACACTCCTTTCCTGGGAGATATGACCTAGGGAATTTGGGATGGAAAAAGCCAGAGTTCCCTGTCTGATCTCCTTAAAAACTGAACCTGTGGATAAGTGGACCCATGGTATGTACTAGGAGGAAGAAGTTTTATCTCTGAAGTGCCTGACATTGGCAGGATCATCTGCAGAAAACAGAACCTTGATCTACGAGCCGTTGCTTTTTGGAGAACGTCAGGAAGGCCACACAACTCTCTGGGATGTAAGATGGAAATATTTTGTACTTAAATGCTCCCACTGTGTAAAGTGATTATATGGACTTCACATAGAGACCTTATTAATTCTGGAACAGAAGGAAGGACCTAAAAAGCCATCCTTGACATCCCAGACTTCTCCCTGTTTCCTCTGAGCCTTTTGATTGCTTGTATCCCTGATGTTATTTAGTAAAATTCGATACTGAGTAAGAGCTCTGAATCGTGGAAGTCTGATTTGACAATCTGATCCTGTGTATTAACTAATTTTCTATCTACTACTTGCATTAACCAATTTTGTCTTCTATCCTTCCAATCCTCTATAAACTATCATAGATAAATTTTTCTCAGATGCCATTTTTTAATCACAGCTCTTCTTTGCTCAAATATCATTAGTGAATACTTACTGTCTAAATGTTAAACCCAAAACCTTTGTCCTGAAATTTAAAGGCAGCTGTGTAACAACCACGGTGTTTGTGTTGTGTAAATAGTAGGCCACTTTGGCTTTATCTAGGCACACCTTAGCACTTAAATATTTTAAAAAATTAATTCCAGATAGATGAAATTAATTCCAGATAGATGAAAATAATTCTAGATAGATGAAATATTCCAGATAGATGATAGATTTGAAAAATAAAATTTTAAGTCTTACAGAAAATGATATTGATATAAACTTAAGGTCCACTCACTTTTTCATTGAGGAACCATCTATTTAAATTCGGGAAGGATTTCCTAAACAATATACAAAAGCTCTTGTAATATAGAAAAATTAAACTGATACACTTAACTACATATAAATGAGTAGGTCTAGTCATTATAAGGAACCATATTTGCCTTCATTCTAATATTTGCAACATAGAAAAACCATCCAAAAATCAGTATTCCCTCTGATTTTTGTACATACACACATACATATGTACATATGGTTCCTATGAGTCAATAAGAGGAACACACAAAAAAATAGCAAAATAGGCGAGCAAATGCATGAAAAGATACTCATTGTTAATCGGGAATTATAAATTAAAACCTAGTCAGATAACACATTTTATCTACTGAATTGGCAAAAGTTTCAAATTTTGATAATATCAGCATTTGGAGATGTTCAGTAAAAAAAATTGTTAATCTTTCTGGTAATAAGATAAATTAGTACAACCATTTTTAAAAGTAATTTTGCATTACATAATAAAATTGAATATGGGCATTGCTTACCATTCAGTAATTCTCCTAGTGATAGGCTCCAGGCTAGTGCTTACTCTTATGTAGGAGATGTGAACAAGATATTCATTGCAGCAAACAGAAACACAATCAAAAAGGAAAGAGCCTAACACGCATTTTTGTTAAAATGTAGGATGCATTAGGCTGAAGATAAAGTAATTATCAGATTACTTTAGACTTGTGACATTTAAGTCATATGGTAAATGCATATTGTGGAATCCTTGCAGCCTTTAAAATCTTGATCCTTAAAATACAGCTTATCTGCATTTCTACATACATGGAATCAGGGCCAGCAAAATAATAACAGTAATCGTTTCTGAGATTTTGGAATTCTACCTTCTTCTTTGAACTTTTCTGCTTGTATGAACTTGTTCTATAATCACTTTTACATTTTTTCCTTATAAGGTCAGATGAACTATCATCTCTTAGTTTCTACTAATAAACATATGTAGAAACAAAAAAATGTGTAAATAAAATGTGGTACATTGATGTAATGACTACTACAGAGAACATCTCAACATCAGTCAATCTCAAAAACGTAATTCTGAGGGCAAGGAAACCAAGACTCAGCAGAATGAGTAGAGTATAATATCATTAAGTGAAGTTCACAAACACTTTAAAAATCTAAATATACATTTATAGAGAGTGAAACTATGGGGAAATCAAAGAGTTAATAAATACAAAATTCATTATGTTTGTTACCTCTGGGCCTGGGGGAGATTAAGGAACTGAATTAGGGTGGACACATAGGTCTCATAGGTAATGGTAACATTCCATTTATTAAAGTAGATAAAAAGTACACAGAGTTTGTCTTATTATTATTATGAATGCCCTGAATAAGTATTAGAAATAATATTTTGTATACTTAACTTTTAATACATCAATTATTAGCCAATTTTAGAGCCCTGTCCAGAGATCCAGCAATATAAAATAGTGTTTATTCACCCATGAAAATTTGTAGAAAAGCAGTGTATTTTGAAAAGATTAACCTGTGGTGGGTTCCTCCTACAGTCATCCTTTAAAACTGAAAGCTTAAAAGTTAGTGCTTCCGGCCTGGCTGGTGTAGCTCAGTGGATTGAGCGCGGGCTGGGAACCAGACGGTCCCGGTTCGATTCCCGGTCAGGGCACATGCCTGGGTTGCGGGCCGGGTCCCCTGTGAGGGCCATGTGAGAGGCAACCATACATTGCTGTTTCTCTCCCTCTCTGTCTCCCTCCCTTCTCCTCTCTCTAAAAATAAATAAATAAAATCTTTAAAAAAAAAAAAAGTTAGTGCTTCCAGGGTTCTGCCCTTGGCACAGTTCTCGCCTGACTGACTGCATGTTCTTCACTGGTGCTCTCATCCACCACCACCATGTTAACCACCACCTAGCTGCTGATGGTTCCCCAGAAATATACTGTTCCTCTGTTTCAGATTCACTTACTCAAGTGCATCTCAGACAGTCTCTCTTGATGGTTAATGAACACCTCTCAGGCCACAAGAGTAAATCCAAGTTCAACTTCCTCCACCCCAGACACACTCATCTCATCTGGTGTTCCCTGTCACAGTTCGTAGCCTGTCATTGGCTCCCCCTGTCAGAAACTTGAAAGTTATCTGACTCATCTTCCTCCCTCCCCTAATAATCAATACTAGATCTTACTTCCTTGTTATTTGTTAAATTTGTCCTCTTTCCTCCATTCACTGTGCAAGGACATGTTAGTGAGGGTCTCAGTTATGTCGGTGGGAGTATGATTACAATTGTGTATATATGAATGCAACGTTGTACAACCCCCTTCTCTTTAACCTTGCCCATCTAAATCCACCGGCTACACTGCTTTAAAACATACCATCTATGCAAAGGCATATCATTCCCCTCCTTAAAACCTTCATTAGCATTTCCATCAAGACAATGAAAACAATTATACGCATTTCCCTTCCTAACTCTGTCTTTCCTGTTGCTGTAAATTTATTTGCCAGGACTTAGTTTCTGTTTATGCTCTAATTATACCTCATCATGAGCCTTTGTTCAGAAGTTATTTTATGCCTGGAATACACTTCTCCATACTTTTTTACCTACTAATAGCTACTCACCCTTGAAGCTTATCTTCTCTGAGAACTTCTTCCTGCCATTTTTTTCTGCTGCTACAGATCTCTGTGCATACTTCTATCAATAAACTTTCCATATCCCATTTAACATGTTTACATCTCTGTCTTCTTCTCTAAGCTACGATATCCTAAAGTACATAGACTGTAATTCATTTTCATACTCCTCTCGTTGTACACAGCACAGGTTGGCTTATAGTATGTATTCCACAAATATTAGTTTAAGTGGACCGTGGAGATATTGAATAATTAAACATATTACCTGAGGAATATCCACAGTCTGTTTGCATAGCCCTTTGAGTCTGCAACTTAGAATTAATGTTGTGAATTATCTTTGTGTCCTGGACTATTAAGAGAAAGCTATGCTTCTATGTTCCAAAACAGGTGTTTTAACTCCTCTTGATTAGAAGATAAACTTCCTGTGGGAGGGGCTATTTTGGAAAGTAGAGGTCCCCATTGACTAGGACTAAGAATACTACAACATTTCCCATCTATAGCCATTAACTTTCTCCCTCGCTGCAAAATTCTAGGATATTAAAGTTTAATAGTTCCTGATAACTGTAGGAAAATAGCTCACTCTAAATTTTAAGTCATGTTTTTAAGATTATGGAAATTAAATAAAATCAGAATTAAATTTTGTGGTATAAATGAACACAAATGAAGAAGTGAAGATTACAGGTTTTTGGCATCAAGTAGAACAGTATTCAAATCATATACCTTATTATTACTAATTATATGACTTCCTGTAAGTTATTTAATGTCCTGAGCCTCAGCTTTTCTATCTGCAAAATGAAGGACTTAATACATACTAATAATAATACTAAAGGTTGTACCAAATAGTTTTAACTGTATAAGCAAATTTTATCGATCATTCAATAACAGGTAATTCCAATATTACACCAACTCTTTCACATAACAAAAAAGTGTAGACACTTCCTGTGTCAAGGGTCCCCAAAACAAGGCCCAGTTTGGGCTATTCACTAGGAGGATTCACACAACTCAAAATAGAATCATATTTATAGCCACGATTTATTATAGTGAGTAGATACAAAACAGAAAACCATGTATAAGCTCTCCAGAGTCACACAGGAAGTCATACAGGAATTCTTAATGCTTCCAACAACTGAAAGTTGTGATAAAACATTTAAAATGTTAACCATTAGGGAAGCTCATTAGAGACTCAGCATCCAAAGAGTTTTATTAGAAGCTGGTGGTATGAGCACCACCCAGCTGGCACGTCCCAAAATTCCAGACTCCCAGAAGGAAAGTAGCTGTTCAGAACAAGCCCATCTAACAACAACAAAATGTTCCTCGTGTCAAAAATTATAAGATTTCTGAAAAACAACAAAGGAAATTTAAATACATGGAGATATACAGAGCTGTATGAAATAGAAGACAATATCAGTAAAAAACAGAATAAATGTGATTTCAATCAAAAGTCCCAACACAGTGTTTCATGGAACTTGAGAAGCTGATTTTAAATTTTTTATGGGAGAGACAAGATATGTCTGAAGAAGAAGAAGAAGAAATTGATGGAACTTGGCATCAGCCTAGGAAATAGGTAAACAGTTCAATATAACAGAATAGCAAACACTAAAACAGACTCACAAATAGGGGAATTTCTTATATGGTAGAATCAGCATTACAGATCAAGTAGGACAGGGTACTACTGATAAATTGATTATTTCAATCAGAGAAAAATACAACTCAGTCCTTCCAATCATGTCACACACAAAAATGAAGAAAGTTTAAGAACTTAAAAATGAATGGCAAAATCTTAAAACTTTTGTTAAAATGTTTTAACCTGGGCATCTGTTAATTTGCCTATCTCTTCGTCTGTTAGTTGTAATTTGTTCTGATCTTTCATTTGGGCCATTTTCATTCTTTTTATCTCGGCGCACCTGTCGGAGTCTTAGGTGTTTGCCGGTGCCCAGCAACCTGGGTCGCTTTTTTTGTGACGTTTCTTCTGGGGGCAGGGCCTGGGAGGGAGTAATGGCGTCTGCCGTTCACCGCCACTCCCTATCACCCTCCACTCCCTAGTTCCCCACCGCCTTTTCTGCCAGTCTTGGCCCTGCTGGTCCCACTGGCCTCTCCGGTTACACCGCCGGCCTGCGGGGGTAATCAAAATGCTCACAAAACTGGAAGAAAGGTGGACGCAAATAAATGAACAAATTAGGAATACGATAAAGATAATGAGGGAAGACATACAGGGAGCCAATACGGAAAAAAAGGAAGCTGAGACTCAAACCAATAGGGTGGACCAGAAGGAAGAAATAAGAATTCAAAAAAATGAGGAGGGAATCAGGAACCTCAGAGACATTTGTAAATGACCCAACATCTGGATCATAGGGCTGCCAGAAGGACAAGAGGAACACCAAGAAATTGAACGTATTTTTGAACAGATAATGAGCGGGAACCTCCCAAATCTGGCAAAGGAAATAGGCTTCCTGGAAATCCAAGAAGCTCAGAGAACCCCAAAGAAGCAGGACCCAAAGAGGAACACACCAAGGCACATCATAATTACATTACCCAAGATTAAGAATAAGGAGAGAATCTTATAGGCAGCAAGAGAAAAGGGTACAGTTACCTACAAAGGAATTCCCATAAGACTGTCAGCTGATTTCTCAAAGGAAACCTTCCAAGCAAGAAGGGGCTGGAGAGAAATATTTCAAATCATGAAAAGCAAGGACCTACATCCAAGAATAATCTATCCAGCAAAACTTTCATTTAGAATGGAAGGGCAGATAAAGTGCTTCTCAGATAAGGTCAAGTTCAAGGAGTACATCATCACGCAGCCTTTACTATATGAAATGTTAAAGGGTTTTATATAAGGACTCATGAGAGAAGGCACCAAGGCCAGATCAGCTACCAGAGAATTCAGATCAGTCACAGCCAAGACACTTGTGAGGTAAGCAAGCAAATTATAACCAGAGAAACAAAATATAACCAGAGACATTGAAATTTAGAACAATCTGGCAGTAACCAGAGGAGAGGGGTCAGGGGATAATGGGGACAAGGGTATTCAGGAACTGCTAGAAAGGACACAAGGACAAAACCAAGGGGGAGGGTGGAAGCAAGGGAGGTAGGTGGCTTTGCCTGGGGTCGGGGGTGGGGGGTAGATGCAGACAATTGTAATTGAACAACAATAAAATAATTTTAAAAAAAACTTTTGTTAAAATGTACAAGGAATATCTTTATTACCTTGGCAAAAAAAAACATACTTTTTAGGGATCTAGATGAATAGATGGATGGATAGATACATAGATAGGTGATAGATAGATAGAGATTAAACCATAAAGAAACCAAGAAATGGTAAAATTTTCTAGATAGTGTATTTCCTGAGGGAGAAGATACTTCAAGGGTAATGATCTATTTTTTTAGACTGGATGGTAAAAACAAACTGATTGTTTAATTATTGTTTATTATTATCATTATTTCACAAAAGAAAACATACTTTATACACTTACATATGTCTAAATTATTTTCAAAACATTTTAAGATTGATCACCAGTTTCCAAAAAAATTAGGCCAAAAATTTCTAATCAATGTCAGTTATGGGAGAAAATATTCACACTTCGCCCACATGATTTTCTAATCTGCTGCTTTAAAGGACAAGTATAGAAGAGGAGTTTTCTATGGATGTAATATAAGAACCCTAATTTCTCCTTCTGGAAATTTATCTTAACCAACATACAGAAGACGAAAAACCGCAGGTTTTCTAATTTTGGATTTACAAAGAGTTAACACTTCATCTGCATTACAACAATCACCAGGGATAGCGTATATTATTTTCCTGAAAGTAAATGAGCTATTATGTGAAAATTCTGATTTTTTAAAAACTTCCCAAAGAGCTTACAACTCAATGTGCTACAATTTCTATTATTCCTGTTGGCTATGGCAGATCAGATTTTTAGTGTCTACAAGTGAAAGTACTTAAAAATTTCCATCTTAAACCAGGAACAAAAATTAAAACACCCTCGAAGAGAAAGGCTTTATAAATGCTTTCAGTGAGAAAATAGAAATTTAATCAAAACAGCATTTATCTCACGAGCACCTTCTGTTTCATTTACTGTGGGTAGTCAGGGCGAGCATGATTTTTCTGGCAGCTGTGTTCTTCATGCTAGATTCAAGTCACTCTGTTGATATCGTGATTCATATTAGAATTCACTTCACTAAAAATAAACTCTTGATACTTAACATAGCCTTTCTAGATAACCTACAACTCTATAAACTGTCTACTTTCTCAAACATGGATGAAACTGCTCTACCATATTGACCTGGGAGGGGCTATTGTGAAACTGAAGCCTTTCCTTTGAGCACAGGAGACACTATTAAATTACAACCTATATCAAATTACCTGTATGAGGCACTTTCAGAGCTTGGCATTTTGAATACTTGGAGAACTGTGATGTACAGAGGGCTCCATAAATGTTGAGTTACATATATTTTATTGAATTCTTAGCTAATAATCATAAGGAATCTTCAAATAGAAAACTATCCTAGACCTTTAACATGACAAGCCCAGAGGTTTCCAAAATAAGGTACAAATATAGCATATCCTGATGCTGCTCTATTGACCAATAAACTGCAAGGTTATAGATTAGTCAATCTTATAAATCCAGTGATAGATTTGCGGCTCTATGATCAGTGTGCAAGGATTTTTATAGTTCAGTAAAACATAGGACAGCTTTACAGCCCAAGACTAAACCTGTAATAAAAAGAAAAAAGACACACACATATTAAAGGAAAATCTTCAAAAGTCACAGGAAGGTGTATTTATATATTAAAATCACACATATCTAGAATCCAGACCATTACAGCATAGACAGTGAGAAAATTTTCTAAAGTATGAAACACACACGATTGATACTCATTGAAATAACACCAAGGGACTGTTTGATCCTAAGTGTCTTCAGGAAATAAAACATAAAGTAAATGCTGTTTAGTGTGAATATGCATTTTATTATATCCTTGTTCCTTTCAAACTAACGATGAAGGAAAAACCCAGATTTGTCCTTCTTACATAAGAAAAACCCAGTTCTTCCAACACGATGTTTCTTTCCTGTGTTTCCTGTACTACTCATACAGAACACTTCATTTCTGAAACTTTTAGTCACAAAGTGTGTGGAGATTTTTCCCCACACCACCAGCTGGGGGTCCTACAATTTAACTCAATTCTGACACTACCCAGAGAGAATATTAGATTCCACAGGTTAGGGGCTCAGTCCCATAAGACCGCTCGCCCAGACACCCAGACTTCAGAAGCTAAGAGCAAGCCCAGGTTACCTACCATCTACCTGTGCTTCCGACTAACCAGGTCTGGATCAGAGTTTCCAAAGACTTCCTCCCTAGGTTTGACTGATTTGCTACAACAGTTCACAGAATTCAGGGAAACACTTACTTATATTTACCAGATTATTACAGGATATGATAAGGTATACAGATAAACAGCCAGAAGAAGACATACATAGGGTGAGGTCTGGGATTATCTCTAGCTCAGGAGCTTCTGTCCCTGTGCAGTTGGCATGCGTCACCACCATCCACCCCCGGGGCGTGGAGGTGCGTGACCACCTGGAAGCTCTCTAACCCCTGTAGTATTAGGAGTTTATGGAAGCCTCCTCCCCTAGGCATGATCAGTTATTAACTTCATCTCCAGTTCTTCCCTTTCTGGAAGACGAGGGGTGAGGCTGACATTCCAATCTTCTAACCATGGCTTGGTCTTTCTAGTGACCAGCCACGATGCAGGTGTCCAGTCCACGTCACCTCATTAGAACACTGAGGAATTCAGAGGGTTTAGGAACCCTGGGCCAGGAAGCAGGAGCAGAGAACAAAATAAATGATTCTTTATTATCTCACACTGATCATCCAAACTTTAATTGAGAAATACAGTTAAACAATGTATCTCATTTTTTTAATGTTTAGGAATAATAAGAATTTACTCCATAAAAAAAATTGAAAAGCAGATTTTAAAGGTGCCCCTCCAAATGGAATAAAAGAAAAAGAGAAGGAAGGGGAAAGGGAGGAGGAAGAGGAGAAAGGAGATGACCATGATTGGCTATAACCAGCTACTTCCTGTCCTTTCAAAAATGCCCGTAGTCTTTTAGGGAAATAGTTTTAGCATTCATGTTTATTAATTTACAAATACATGTGCAAATTTGAAAACTGCATTGAAGCATTGATTTGTTTTCTGACATGTCTGTTTCATCAATTTGCTTTATGAAATGAGACCATTAAAATATTGTGTTTATATTAATATTTTTGTCATTTCAAAGAAAAATGATTTGGAAGATGGCACTTTTAAATACTATTCTTTTAATAAGTCAGTATTTTAAGAAAAGACAAAAAAGTTAAGGATTTATTACACTAGTAATCTTGCAATTCAGTAAAAATACAACCTCATATTGAGATTTTTTTTCAGTATCACTTAGGACAAACTGAAATGAAATAGCATTCTGTTTGCATATGTTATTTGAATTATAAATTTTATCTTACATCTCTAATAAAGAAAGTTATTTTGATCAGAGAATGCCTCAAGGAAAGCTATCATATTGAATGATAGAAGTTCCCAGAATTCTTTGAATAAAATGTCTATTATTCTTTGGATTATTAATGATAACTCTATACCATGGAAAAATAATGCCCCGGTGTGCTTTGTGTTCTCTCTAGAGACAAACTGATTTCTCAGAATACTGAAGACATCCATTTTACTGAATAGAAATGAATCACCTAAGGGAACCTAGAACTCACAACTTGGATGGAAGGATTGCTCATACATTTTCATTTCTGTTAGAAAATTCAACAATTCAACATGCCTGCCTTATAAACTTGCCATCATGTTAGATTAAATCAGAAGGGATTGCTTTCTTTATTATACTACTTTTGCTTTGCTTATTTATACATTATATAACTCGCACTTTTACTTTAAATTCCACTTTAGAAGATATCATAAATTAGCTTGTCAAAAACAATTCAAACCTGAAAACTTTGATATTGCATTCAAAATGAAGCTGATACACTTAAACTTGGCCTAGAAAGATCCATTAGACAGCATATTGCATAAGGCATTTACAGCAAGTGAGTTAGACCACAGCTCTGCCTGCTGTTTTTCCTCATTGGATGTTAAATTAACATTTCTTGAGCCCCTTAAGATTTGATGAGGGGAAAGAACTTAATATTTCTAAAAATAGCATCACACAACATATTTAAAAATAAGAATTCTCAGCAAAAGTAACTAAATCAAGTAACTTGGGCATGTCTATTGGCCATGCTGTCACAAAGGGCATTTTCAGGCTCTCATGCCTGGATTGAGTTTTATTCCATAACCTAAACTCCTAAATATTTGTTAGTATATCTCAACTGATTGCATCCTCTCTGGGGAAAAAAAAATCTCAATTTTAAGTCTGATGCTTTTTTTGTACTGTATAATCTCACTTATATGTGGAATTAATTTTTAGTTGAATTTATTGGGGTGATATTGGTTCACTAAACCATACAGGTTTCAAGTGTACAACTCGAAAACACCATCTGCACACTGCATCATGCGCCCATTGCCCCAAGCAAAGTCTTTTTCCAACCCCATTTCCCCCATCTTTGCCCACTTCCACCTACCTCCCTCCCCCATCCCATGACTATCACCACTCTGTTGTCTGTGTCCATATGTTATACATATGTTTTGTTTTTGCTTAATCCTTTCACCTTCTTTCCAGTGCCCCCACCTCCTCCCTTCTGACAGCTGTCAGTCTGTTAGTTGTATCCATGTTTCTATTTCTGTTTTGTTCATCAGTTTATCTTGTTCATTCGATTCCACATATAAGTGAGATCATATGGTATTTGTCTTTCTCTGACTGGCTTATTTCACTTAGCAAAATAAACTCCAGGTCCATCCATGCTGTCACAAAAAGTAAGGTTTATTTATTTATTTACTTTTACAGCTGAGTAATATTGCCTTGTGTAAATGTACCACAGCTGTTTTATCAACTCGTCTACTGTTGGACATTTGGACTGTTTCCAGATCTTAATTATTATAAATAACGCTGCAATGAACACAAGGGTGCATATATTCTGTCAAATTAGTGTTTCAGGTTTCTTAGGATATATTTCCAGAAGTGGGATTGCTGGGTCAAAAGGCCCATTTTAATTTTTAAGAAAACTCCATACAGCTTTCCACAGTGCCTGCACCAGTCTGCATTCCCATCAATAGTGCACAAGGGTTCCCCTTTCTCCACATCCTCACCAACATTTGTTGTTTGTTGATTTATTGATGGTAGCCATTCTGACAGGTGTGGGATGATATCTCATTATCATTTTAATTTGCATCTCTCTGATGCAATTCAACATTTTTTCAAATGTCTATTGGCCATTTGTACAACCTCTTTGGAGAAGTGTCTATTCAGGTCCTTGAGTCGTATAAATTCTTCATATTTTGGAAATTAACCCCCTTATTAGCTGTATCATTGGCAAATATGTTCGCCCATACAGTGGTTTCCCTTTTCATTTGTTGATGGTTCCTTTTGGTTTGCAAAAACTTCTTAGTTAGATGTAGTTTCATTTATTTATTTCTTTCCTTTGTTTCCTTTGCCCCAGGACATATACTGGCAAAACATTACTGTAAGAGATGTCTGAGATTTTACTGCCTATGTTTTATGGTTTCATGACTTACAGTTAAGTCTTCAAACCCTTTTGAGTTTATTCTTGTGTATGGTATAAGTTGATGGTCTAGTTTCATTTTTTTCATCTAGTTGTCCAATTTTCCCCACACCATTTATTGGAGAGACTGTCTTTACTCCATTCTAGCTTTTACCTCCTTTATCAAATAATAATTGACTATAAAGGCATGGGTTTATTTCTGGGCTCTCTACTCTGTTCCATTGACCTAGATGTGTGTTTTTATGCTAATAACATGCTGTTTTGATTACTATGGCCTTAGTATTGTCTGATATCACTATTGTGATTCCTCTAACTTTGTTCTTTCTCAAGATTGCTGTGGCTAGTTAGTTGGGGCCTCTTGTGGTTCCAAATAAATTTTTGAAATATTTGGTCCATTTCTGTGAATTACATCATTGGTATTTTGATAGGAATTGCACTGAATCTATAGATTGCTCTGGGTAGTGTAGATATTTTAATTATGTTAATCATTTTTATTTATGAATACAGTATATGCTTCAGTTATTTGTATGTTCTTCAGTTTCTTTCTTCAGTATCCTATAATTTTCTGAATACAGGTTTTTTACCTTTTTGGTTAAATTTATCACTAGGTACCTTATTATTTTCTTGTTGCAATAGTAAATGGACTGTTTTCTTAATTTCTATTTTTTTTTAAGATTTTATTTATTTATTTTTAGACAGAAGGGAAAGGAGGGAGAAAGAGAGGGAGAGAAACATCAATATGTGGTTGCCTCTCACGTGGCCCTCACTGGGGACCTGGCCTGCAACCCAGGCATGTGCCCTGACTGGGAATCGAACCAGAGACCCTTTGGTTCACAGCCCGCGCTCAATCCACTGAGCTACACCAGCCAGGGCTGTTTTCTTAATTTCTTTTTCTGACAGTTTATTATTGATATATAAGAATGCCACTGATTTCTGAATATTAATTTTGTATCCCGCTACTTTGCTGAATTCATTTATTAGATCTAGTAGTTTTGCGTGGAGTCTTTAGGGTTTTCTATGTACAATATCATGTCATCTGCAAATAATGATAGTTTTATTTCTTCCTTTACAATTTAGATGCCTTTTAGTTCTTCTTCTCATCTGATTGCTGTGGCTAGGACTTCCAGTACTGTGCTGAATAAAAGTGGTAAAAGCAGACATCTCTGTCTTGTTCTGACCTTAAGGGAAACTTTTTTAGCTTTTGCCCATTAAATATGATGTTGGCTGTGGGTTTGTCATATATGGCCTTTATTATGTTTGCTGAGAGTTCTTATGATAAACAGGTGCTGGATTCTATCAAATGCTTTTCTACAATGCTTTTTTTTTTGCATCTATTGATATGATCATGCGACTTTTATCCTTTATTTTGTCTCTGTGATGTATCATATTTACTGATTTGCGAATATTAACAAACATTCCCTAATTTTGTAATTCATTGGTTCATAAAACAATGAACTGATAAGAAGTCCCTTTTTTGGTTTTGTGCCATATTTCTAGATTATAAACCTATATTGATGAGTTTCTAGAGAAGAGTATGGAGACTATACTCTTCTCTATTCTCTGCCAGATTTCTTCACCAAGTAACCCACAATGGTACTTCATGTGTGCTCTTCATTACATCATTTTCCATCTTAAAGTAATTTTTAAAATTTTTGCATAGAACAGTTGACATAACTCTTAACAATAACCATGAAATACCATGCTAATCTCTAGTATAATTCTCACTGTTTTGAAAAGACTTGGATTGAAAGAGTGAGTGTAATAAAAGTATATAAATGACTGAAAGCAAATCTATCAACTCTACTGCAAAATAATAATTGAAAGTGGATATCCTGCTATCAATAATTACTTTAATGTAAATAGGTTAAATTCTCCAATTAAAAGATAGATATTGAAATAAGGGATTAAAGAATATGATCCACCTATAAATTGTCTGTAACAGTCTCACCTTAGATCTGAAGACACAAATAAGTTGAAAATGAAAGAGTGAAAAAATATTCCATACAAATAATAACCAAAAGAGATCAGGGGTGGCTATCCCAATATCAGACAAAATAAGCTTAAGTCAAAAGAGTTACAAGAGACAAAGGATTATACATTAACAAAAGGTTTAGTAGAGTAAGAAGCTACAAATTATATATATCCTGCTAATGTCATCTTTGTATATAATGATGAACATTATGGAAATGGACAATATTATGTTGAAATTTGATTAGTAGAGGTGGAATATCTTTCTAAATTTTTTAAAAATATTAAAATTCTAAATTTATCAACTTTCCTTTCTTACTTATTTTCCATAATGACATAATAGCAAAAAAAAAAAAAAGCAAGCATCAATATCTCAAAGTTTTCATTCTTAAGATTCAATAGTATTTGTAGTGATTTGTATGATCTTAGATTTGAAGTTATCCCTCAGTATCTTGTGAGGGGATTGGTTCCTGGACCCCATCCCTGACACCAAACTCCACGGATGCTCAAATTCTTATGTAAAATGGCATGGTATTTGAATATAACCTATATTTGTACAGAGGCTACATAAAGTTATGCCTATACATCACTTCATTTGTGTGATTCAGCATAGTAAGTGGCATGTGGGAAATTCAAGTTTTGCTTTCTGGAAACTCCTGGGAATTTTTTTTTATATCTTTGCAGTTGGTTGAATGCATGGATGTGAAACGTGCAGAGACAGAGGGCCTACTGTACTTGGATTTCAGATATGGTATAGTTGTATAAATTCAATCATGTTAGTTATTTTTTGCTCAGTCAATTTTTTTATCAGTAAAATGAAATGTGCATATAATTGTTTGTTTATTTTTATAGGCTAAATAAGAATTACTGTGCAAAAAAAGTAATTGAAACACAAATGTTATTAGGAGAAACATAATTCACCCCTAACCCAGTGTTCCTCAACATTACCTCCCCCGAAAGCAGAAGAGAAAGGAAAATTAATGGGATTCCTCAGAGTCTCCTCTCCAGCAGGCTCATGAACTGGGTGAGCTCTTGTTATTAGGTGACACAGGACCAGCAGCTGATAGATTAACTGGTAAAATTGGTAAGATTATGGACACAGGCATAGGTGGTTTGAAGGTAAGGAAACAACCTGTGGCAAATAATTATAGAAGAGTCTATCCTCTCCAGTTCTTTGTAGAATCCGGTACTGATCTGAACCTCCAAGACAAGAAGCCCCAGGAGAGAGCATTCAGAGCTAGGTTGCTTAACATTGACATTGGAGATCCCATATAGGCAGTGGTTAAATGCTTTCTTAGGTAGATGTAAGCAGATCAGAAACAGAATAAGATAAAGACAGTACTACCTTCAGTTAACTGTAGCTGACTGCTGGATTTATGAGAATATCTGCAGTCTCACTTGAGTACTTCTGAAAATGATAGGAAATACATTGAAATATATTCAGCAACCCGCAGAGATGAAGGTTCCTGGAATTCTAAATTGGATATAAACAGTTTTACTGTCTTTTGTAGACACAGGTTGTGAAGCCAAAGCCATAGGTGTTACATTTTACTGACCCCTTATTGTCTCTATCTTAAAAATAGCTTGTAATAATCATCATACTTTTCCCCCTTTTTAACCTTTTATATCCTGAAATACAGAAGGAATTGAGACTTTGAGAAGTTATCCAGACTAATATTTTGCCACCAAACTAAACTATGTTTTAAAAGTGATATGTGTGTCTTTACCACTCACAGTTCAGAAGTAGGAGTTTAGCACACAATTGCTGAGATATTGGTACTTTTATAGTAATTAGTTAAGCAAAAGTTTTACAGTGTTCATCTTTCTTACTATGAGTTGTGAGTTTTGTAATTATTCATCTTTCATGGAGGAAATGTCAATGTATTTTTGTTACCAACAATGTGTTCACAACTGAAAAGGAAATTTTTCAAACACTATTCTAGTGCAGAATGCAACAATTCAAAATTTTCAAAGTCATATTAAGTCTTCAATTTAAAATATATTTCCAAATAGTATGGTGCACTCAAATATATTTAAAGAAATGAACATTGTTATCATTATGTCATCAAAAAATTCTGAAAAATTGAACAACAAACTCTGGCATCTACCTAGGATATATATAATCTCTAACAATTTTTTTTATGCAGACATAAGTGCCAATCCATCACGATTTTAATTATTTAATACATTATACTTAAGGCCTTCCTCTCTTGCTAACAACCTGAGTTCTCTGATTTCATGCAAACCTGAACTCTAAATACATCATGAGGGGTCCTTGGCAATTATACAGTTATGTGTCATTTTTTCAGGGCAAAGGCACTCATATAATAAGAATAAATTTCAAAAGCAGCATTCCTGTCTCGTTGTAATTGAGAGGCTTCTCCATTTCCCATCATCTGCATCTTGTAATTCTTAATATTCATGAAATACAAGCCACTGTCATTCTATTAAAACTGGCTTCTCTCCCACATTCTTAACACAGTTATACATATGCCAGTCCCTGAAAGATAATTTAGTGCTACTCACGCTTTCTTTTTTCTTGATGTACTCAGGAATCACAGTACAACGTACCCTTGGCTTCATGCAGGCTAGCCAGGAAACAGTGTTATCATGAGACTGTCTCTGCCATTGAATTTTTAAATCCTTAAAAATGTCCAATATAAATTTTCATTTGCTAAATTTTACTTATAAAGAAAAAATATGTAGAGTCACACTGTAACAAATATTTTTCACAGCAACTCAATAAGATATTCTTGAAATAATAAATGGAGGAAATGAGTATACATGTCCAAAATGCTAATTAATAATAATAAACACAACTTGAAAATGAAGATACCAGGATTTAAAATCAGGTATGTCTTATTTAATATCCCATTGCCCTGTAACATTTCAACCCAGAAATATGGGATAGTTAATGCCACAGGGGCAACTCTCAACCGGTAGAGGAGTAGGATATCAAAATCTCCCATTTTTCTGGGTTGTCAATTCTTGGGAGCCTCCTTTATGTTTCTCAGGTATACCAGCGGAATGGAGTCCTCATTCCTCAGAACAGTAGCCTTGCAAATGTACCATAATATTGGCTTTTGCTTCTCTATTTAATTTCACCTAAATCTAAGCTTAGCTTCCTTAGATAATCTTCCCAATAAACTACCTGCACCCAGGAGCTGCCTCAGGCTCTGTGTGGAGGGAAAAGCAAAATGATGTAACCATGTGTGTATCTCTAATATAGTCCATGGCTTCCTATGGAGGTTGATGCAAACAGTATTGGGTTGATCTAATTCTGCAAATTCCTGAAAGTTATATGTTGGAAGAACACAAGATGAAACAGAAGAATCAGATAGCAATGAAAAGAGTGTGGGTTGGAAGAATGAAGCGCTTATGAACAACTTAAGTGGCTTTAGACCAGTCATTTATATCTTTTGGCACCAGTTTCCTCATCTGGGATAATAGAACTATGTAGTTTATACAGTACTTCTGACCTAGGAACTAAATTCAGTGTTTTAATGTTTTTAAGCAAGAAAAAGACATTTGATTAAACAATAGTTATAACCTAAATCAATCTGAGCTGGAATGCTGAAATGTTAAAGTTACTTCTTTATGGTTAGTCAATGACTCATAGTCTAAGCGATATGGCACGAGAGCATTTTAATAATCACTGGATACTTTTTTTAAGAACTTACACTTTTTTGTCAGCCACAGTGAAATTTAGAGGACTCTCTTTCTACATTACCTAAGAGAATTGCTCTCTACAGTAATACAAAAAAAGAAATACTGAACAATGAGATGATATACTGAAGGAAGCATTTTAAAAAAGCTGAATTTAGCAGCTTATATATTTTGCCTATACAGGAAATTTTTGCTGATTATTGAGATGTCAAAAGAAAAAATTCTTTCTGTAACTTTTGCATATTAAGCACTCTTGCCATTGGGAGCCCTAAACCAGTTCGAATTTGGAATAAAGAGGAAGTGGGTTGAAGGAATCATTTACAGCATCGTTTCCTGGGTTCTCTTCAGTATGTCCTAAGTGAGGAGGATGTTCAATCAGACTGCTATGAGGCTTTCTCCAAGAAATCAAATGATGATAGGCTAGACAAATTGTAATGGTCTCTTTCAGCCTACTTTATTTTAAGCCTAAAAATACTTTGTATTTTTGGGACACTATGTATGTATAGTCTTTTCATTCTGAAATTTGGTCCTCTCATAAGGTTATTTTCGTATACATATATACGATGTTACCATAATGAATTAAATTTCTTCAATGCACACCTCTATTCCAAATGGCTTTCCTCTGTTCCAGACCCATATACCCGACCATATGCCCATCTCCACTTTAAGACTCAGCTCCACGAACAGCTCCACTCCAACACGTTCCAAGTAACTAAGTATCATTGCTCTCAGAACCTCTTCTTCCCTTTTCTTCTTCCATTCTTCTTTCTTCTGAAAATCCCTCTCATAGCAAATGGCACCATCATCTTCTCAGAATAATCTTTGAATCTTCCCTCTCATTAGCTGTTACTCTGCCTGGAATGCTTACCAAAATACAATAAATTGGGTGAACCAACAACAGACATTTATTTCTCAGAGTTCTGGAGGCTGGGAAGTCCAAGATCAGGGTGGCAGCTAATTCATCTCTGAAGGCTCTCTTCCTGGCTTGCAAATGGCCCTCACATGGCTTTCTGTGTCCTCACATGACATGAAGAGAGATCTGGTCTTTCTCCCTCTTCCCATAAGGACATTTATTTGTCATGCGGGTACCCCTCTTATGACCTCATATAAACCTAATTACTTCCCAAAGGCCCCACCTTCAAATACAATCACACAAAGGGGGTGGATAGGGTTTCAACATATGAACTTGGAGGAGATTCGAACATTCAGCCCATAATATTCTACCCTTGACCCCCAAAGTTCCTGTATTTCTTGTATGCAAAATGCATTCATTCCATCTCAACAACCTTGAAAGTTTTAACTCATCCCAACATCAACTCTAAAGTCTATATTTGCATCTCAATATCTAAATGAAATATGGGTGAGACTCAAGATACCATCCATCCTGAGGCAAAATTGCTCTCCAGTCGTGAACCTGTAAAACCAGGTAAGTTACATGCTTCCAAAATACAATGGTGGTCCGGGCATACATATAGACATTCCTGTTCAAAAAGGGAGAATTCAAAGAGCAAAAAGGGGTAGCAGTTCCCAAACAAGTCAAAATCTAGCCAGGTAAATACCAGTAGACCTTAAAGCTTGAAAATAATTATCTTTGGATTGATATTCTGCCTTCAGAAGCCACTGGGGATGTGGTCCTACCTCCAAAGTTCTGCCAGGTGGGGTTCCCCGGGGAGCTGCTATTTGGACTGTAGAAACTGAAGTAATGTCCCTCCCCACCCTACTTTGAAGGCTGATAAGGCAGCTCTGATTATCTTAAATCACCTTCAGGGTCATTGTTTTCTTGTCTTGAAGAATAGCTCATATTCACTGCCAAATAGCTCTATGGTCCAGTCTTATAGGATCTAAGAAATCTGACAGCCTTTCCTCATTTCACCTTGTCTCTGTTCCCTTCAGTCCACACTGGACGTGTTTCTCCTCAGGGGGCTGCTGGGGCCTGTGGTTCACACTGGCAGCCTCCCTATCAAAGCGGTGTTTGGCCACACCCTGTTGCTCTCTTCAGAACAATCTTTCTCATTTTTGTAATACAGAAAGGCTAAGAATTTTTCAAATCTTTAAATTCAGACTTCTATTTCATTCCTTCTTCACTTCTCTTCTCACCTTAAAAAACAGTAGAACACAGTTTAGCCAAGTTCTTTGCCATTTTATTATAAGGGTAGCCCTTTCTCCATTGTCTAATAACACGATCCTCATTTTCATCTGAGACCTTACAAGAACAGGCTTCACTGATCACATTTCTATTGATACCAACACTCATTTATGGTTATTTATGTATTCTCTAAGATGGAAGTTTTCTCTACATCTCTCTTCTAAGTCCTCACAAGAATCACCATTTACAGTCCCTTTATGGCAATCTTGGCTTTTTCTAGCATGCACTTCAAACCTCTTCCAGCCTCTACCTATTACCCAGCTCCAGAGCTGCTTCCATATTTTTTAGGTACTTGTTACAGCAACACCCCACTCATCAGTACAAAAGCTGTATTCATCAGGGTTCTCCAGAGATACAGAACCAAACGAAGGTATACACACAGAAAGAAAAAGAAAGAACTTTATTGTAAGGAATTGGCTCATGTGATTAGGGAGGCTGAGAAGTCCAGACTCAGCAGAGACTCAGACTGGTATTGTTCCAGTCTGAGTTCAAAGGCAGAGACTGATGTCCCAGCTTAAAGACAGTCAAAGAGAGAGAAAAAGAGAGAATTCTTACTAAGGCTTTTAGCCTGTTCAGGCTGTTAATGGATAGTATGAGGCCTATCAGCATTGGGGAGGGCAGCCTTTAATCACTCCACTGATTCAATGCCTAATCTGATTCAGAAATACCCTCACAGACACGCCCAAAAGTAATTAATCAAATATCTGGACATCCCGTGGCCCAGCCAAGTGGACACATAAAATTAACCATCACATTATCCACCCAAACTAGCAGCATCGAGTTCAAATTTTCATCATGTATTGTCTGGGGAAAAATCTAATACCCAACCCAGTTCTCTCTCTGTCCAGCTCCTAGCTTCCAGAAATATGTGTCTCAAATATAAATTGATCACTGCCATTTTCAGGCTATGACATCTGCTTACATGTCCTCTTCAGTTTAATCTATCATCCTTCCTTGCTCCTTCTCTTCAATTGAATTATTTCATCAACTACATCTATGTTCTCTTATTCCTTTTGCATTTGCAGATTGTTATATCAAAATCGAACTCCTGGGCTGGCTTTAGCTCAGCGGGTACTTCAAGGTTCAAGCATTACTTCAAAATCGAACTCCTCACTTATTCTTTCATCTAAGTAAATCCTTAAATTGTTTTAAGCTCTGTCTACATAGAGAAGGGGAAGTAGAAACATCAATAGAGAATTTTGAGGATGAAAAAAGATTCGCATTTGTGAGTCTTTTTCTTATTATTCTGTATTTCTTATGCTCTGAGAGGGAAGTTCTATGGACACATCCAATGTGTGATGTGCCTGAAGGCAAAGGAACATGGAGATGCTTCCCATTACCATTGAAAGGCAGTAGATACTTGAAGTTTTTCCTTAGCATTTCTAACCCCTTAGGTTAAAATATGGTATTTTTAACAATTTACAGCAGAAGAAGTAAAATTTCAGACTTCAACTCTGAAGTGATGGGCACTGGGAAAGTGACACTCCTGAGGGTCATGAAGTTGGGTAGTTCCTTAGCAGACATTCCCTGAAGTGAGGAGACTCAGAGAGGGTGCTACACGGGAGGTAATTAAGCTATTAGATGCTCAGAGTGCAGAGAAAGTACAGAAAGAGAGGTAAAAGGGAAGATCTGCGCTCCTCATACATGGGTATAAACATGCCTGCTTCTTACCCCGAGGACCACTGCATAGAAGCAAATAGAGATTCTATCTGTGTAAAAACTTCAAGAAAGCAGAGTAAGATGCTCTGTCATGTTTGTCTTAAGAAACCTTAACAGTTACATCAAAGATACACAAAATACACAATATGTATTAAGTTAAAAATGGATTAATTTTTATTAAGAATACTAACAATTCAGCTCTCTTATCTCCACAAACTACAAAATTCCTAACTGTGGATCTTTTCCTTTTTCCATCTAAATCCCTTGCATAAATGAAGGTAAGGAAAAAATGGCATCACTAGGTTTTTACCATCTGACCTAGTTAACCTTAATGAGTCTTTATTCTTTTAATGCTAGTCCCAGAACCACACTTAGAATATCTACTAATTATACAAAACACTATTTCCTCCTGCTTTGAATTGAAGGTATATTGGTTTCTAATTTTTAAAGGGGCATTGAAATAACTAATGTTCTAATGTTTAAAAAAGAAAATGTGAATTTACAAACACTTGTGAATTTGAATATATTCATTCTTTCCATGTTTATTTTATCCAGGAAATGAATATACCTTCTTTCAACTAACTCCAGGTTTACAGATTTTCACTGTGTTATCAGAGAAACAGACAGCAAGGTGGAATAGATGTGCAAGAGATCTACTAAGGAAAATTCCTATCAAGGATGTAGAGACTTTCTGGCATTTAGTTATTCAAAACCCTGCTAAGCAACTTTATACCTCCTCTTCTCTCCCTCCTAACCCCCTCACCAGGAAGACCTGGAAATAAACATTCCCAATAATTTCCCTTCCATTGATATCGGTAAAATCTAAAGATTTTATTCTTATTTATTTTTATAGAGAGGAGAAGGGAGGGAGAAAGAGAGGGAGAGAAACATTGATGTGTGAGAGAAACATCGATTGGTTGTCTCTTGCTTGTCTCCAACCAGAGACCCAGCCAGCAACCCAGGCATGTGCCCTGACTGGGCATTGAACTGGCAAACTTTCAGTTTGCAGGCCAGTACTCAATCCACTGAGCCGCACCAGCCAAGGCTGATATTAATAAAATCTATTAGTTTTATTAAATTCCCATGGTTTGTTTTTATTTTTTTAATGCTTGGCTTCATATAACAAGCAAATATTTTTCTATCCCCAAATCTTGAATAGGTTGGAAACTGACTACTTTTAGTCAAAAAGAAAAATATTTCCCTTTCTACACAAATGCCATTTGTCATTTATTGCTTGATGGGCTATATTGTAATATTATATTAAAATGGTTTGCTTACAAAAATAAAACATTTATAAACAGCAACTTTATGCAAGCACAGTTTCACAAGTTATATCAGTGATGAATGCCTGTGAGTTTAACATAAATTATAATTTACTTTCTTTGTGCTCTTAAGTATTAATATAGAGTCAATAATTGACTATTCAATTGTGTTTGTTGTATTTTTCCCAATTTTTATGGCATATTTGTCATTTAGAATTTGGTTCTTAGTCTACCGTCTTCTGTTAATCAGGGAGCTTAAATTACAACAAAAATTCACCAGCAAGGGAATTCAATGGCACATTAGCCACGTCAAATCATTCGTGTCCCGAGTTCTCTTCAATCATAAGACACATGAGTTCTATAATCTCAGCACTGATGCATGACTATACAAATTCTAAGATTAAAAATTCTGTAACTACTATCAAGCTCATTATAGAAAGCTGACAGTGTTCTTTCATCATATAAAAGAAATATAATAACTGACCTCTCCAGGAGACAGTTCGTGTCTACTTTAAATCTTATAAGTGTGATATTTAGTCTAAGACATTTTTATAACCTGTCTTCTCACTGATCCTCAACAACAACATAGTTCTCTCAATTGATCTGATGTTTTAGCCAATCTTTTTAAAAACCAATTATCTTAGCAAAATATCTCCCTTTTATAATTTCCTTATTACATATTAAATATGAACTACCCCTTCAAGGGCTACTCAAGTTGATGACAGAATTCCAAAGACTTTCATATATTTTTGTTTTTTCATGAAAAGTATCAGTATCACGCTCACTGGCCTTTGTATAAAATGCTGAAACATAATTGAAGCCTCTGAGAAATGCTGACTTTCACTTTCAGTGTTTATATGGACTTTTTAAGAATAATCCTTATAATGAATGTTTTAAATGAATGTTTTTCATGTTTTCTTTGGGGGAAACAGCCTCATAGATTCAAGAATTGAATGCTTAATGAGAAAACTCTAATCTGATAAATATATTCCCTCCAAAGGAAATCAGACTGTTTTGATGATGTACATGGTGAAGCAAAAGTAGGTTTATAGTTGTTCATAAAGGGAATAATACAATAATTAATAAATGATATTACAAGAATGAACTCTGTTTCATATACCCACACTGTTAACCTACTTCTGCCACATGCTGTATACATTTTTGTTTGTTTTTAATTATATTTTGTTTTTGCTATTACAGTTGTCCCAGTTTTTCTCCATTGCACCCCCTCCACCTAGCCTTCCCACTCCCTCAGGCAATTTTCACATCTTTGCCGAAGTCCACAGGTCATGCATACAATTCTTTGGCTACTCTCTTCCCTATGCTATAGTTTACATCCCCATTACTATTCTGCTACCTATTTGTACTTCTTTTTTTTTAAATAATTACTTTATTGTTGTTCAATTACAGTTATCTGCATCCTCTCCCCTCCCCTCCCCCCACCCCCTCCAACCCCACCTCCCTCCCCTGTCTCTCTCCTCCCCCTTAGTTCTGTCCATGTGTCCTCTATAGTTGTTCCTGAAAACCCTTCTCCCCATTGTCCCTTCCCCTCTCCCCCTGGCTATTGTTAGACTGTTCTTAATTTCAGTGTCTCTGGTTATGTTTTGCTTGCTTTCTGCTTTTGTTGATTATGTTCTAGTTAAAGGTAAGATCATATGGTATTTGTCCCTCACTGCCTGGCTTACTTCACTTAGCACAATGCTCTCCAGTTCCATCCATGCTGTTGCAAAGGGTATAAGCTCCTTCTTCCTTTCTGCTGCATAGAATTCCATTGTGTAAATGTACCATAGTTTCTTGATCCATTCATTTGTAGATGGGCACTTAGGTTGTTTCCAGCACTTGGCTATTG
>PVJI01016630.1:0-37777 GCA_004026765.1 Micronycteris hirsuta | reverse complement strand
ATTTCATTTAGAATGGAAGGGCAGAGAAAGTGCTTTGCAGATAAGGTCAAGTTCAAGAAGTTCATCACCACCCAGCCTTTATTGTATGAAATGTTGAAGGGAGTTATATGAGGTATGGAGGAATATCAACAGGGGAGTGGTAGGGGGAGAGGGTGGGAATGGGGCACAGAACAAGTAGCACAAATGGGAGGTAGACAACAGACAGGGGGAGGTTAGAATAGTATAAGAAGTGCAGGAGCAGAAGGACTTATGTGTATGACCTATGGACAAAACTAAAGGGAGGGGAAAGGGGGGGCAAGGGGTGGGGGGAAAGAAGAGCGGGAAGTGGGGCAACTGTAACAGCATAATCAATAAAATATAGTTTAAAAAAAAAAGTGTCTGGCCGGGCCTGCTCCCCTGGTCCTCCTGTCTACGTCAGGCGTCTAATCGTTCAATTTCCCCTGTAATCTTGTTCACCAATCTTCATATATGCTGGAATACTGTTGGATGTTCGCTCTGTTCTTCAGAAAATCACCTAGTTGTTTAACTAGTGGGGAGGAGGAAGTGGACTTTGCTCCCCCCTATCTCACCGCTATTCTTTTCTCTCTCATTTAGGCCTTTTTTTTTTCTCAGTGCACCTGTTACTTTAAGGGGCGGAGCTTTAGGTGTTCTCCTGGGCAGGGCCACCTACCTCGCTATGTTGTTTCATTTTCAGGCCAGCACTCAATCCACTGAGCCACACCAGCCAGGGCCGCAGATCTCATTGTGTTGTGATGCTCTCTGTTTGGGGGGGCAACCCATGTTGTTGTGTTGTGACACTGTCTGCGGGGGCAGGGCCTGAGAGAACAATGGCGCTTGCTCTGTTCTCCGCCCTTCCCCAGCTACCCACAAGCAAGTTGGTCCCTTCTTTGCTGGCTCTGGGGTGAGTGGGCGAGCCTCCACTGGTCCTGTGGTGAGTCTCTCCAACTAACTCTCCTGTGAGGCTAGGAGTTCTTCCCGCTGCCGCCTCAACCCCCACAGGTGTTTTCAATTGGTGATTTGAGGCTTTATTTCCCTGTGTTGGTGGGCCAAGTGGTCTGTTCCACCCCCCAACTTTTCCTCCTGGTTTATCTGCACACTAATGAGGGACTGCCCGGTCCACCAGTCTCAGCCCCAGTTTTGCTGAGTGTACCCGCTGCACTTTGGCCAGGCACGCCCACCATGGGCCTCTCCAGGAGGTTGGATTGCTGCCGGCACCCCTCCACAAACTGCGTCTTACCGAGCACTCTCCACGTGGCTCTTCCCTGCTTACCGGTCTGGATGAGCATGTCTTCTTTAACCCCTTATTTGTCGGACTTCCACTCAGTTCAGTTTTCTGTCAGATCTGGCTGTTTTTGTTTTTTAAGTTGTTGTTTTTCCTCTTTTGGTTGTGCGAGGAGGCACAGTGTGTCTATCTATGCCTCCATCTTGGCCAGAAATCTGTTTATGTCTTTTTGATGGATTCTTCCCTTGAGTATTATGAAGTGTCCTTCTGGGTTTCTTTTTGATGGCCTTTGTTATTAAGTCTATTTTGTTTGATGTAATTATTGCTACACCAGCTTTTTTTCCCTGTCAATTTGCATGGAATATTTTTTCCCAACCCTTCACTTTCAGTCTGTGTAGGTCTTTTTTTTGAGGTGGGTCCTTATAAGCACATGCATGGGTCATATTTTCTTATGAATTCAGCTACCCTACGTCTTTTGATTGGAGCATTGAATCCATTAACATTTAAGAATATCATTGATAAGTACTTATTTACTGCCATTTTACTCCCTTTTTATCTGTGTTTCTATTACTTATTTTCTTCATCTTAAATCAATCCCTTTAGCATATCTTGTAGTGCTGGGTTGATGGAGGTGTAATCTTTCAGTCTTCTTTTGTGTGGAAGACTCTTTATTTCACCTTCCATTTTAATTGAGGGCCTTGCTGGGTCTAGTAATATTGGTTGCAGGCCATTGCTTTTCATTGGTGTTATACTTTTTGCCATTCACTTCTGGCTTGTAGTTTTTCCTTTGAGAAACCAGATGCTAGCCTTATTGTGGTTCCCTGGTATGTTGCTTCCTGTTCTCCTTGCTACCCTTAAGATTCTCTCTTTGTTTTTGAATTTTGCCATTTTAATTATGATGAGTCTTGGAGTGGGCCTCTTTGTGTTCCTGTTGCTTGAGACCCACTGTGCTTCCTGGATTTGTGTGACTTTTTCTCTCATGAAACTAGGGAAGTTTTCCATCATTATTTTTTCAAAGTGATTTTCCACCTCTTGTTCCTTTTATTCTCCTTCTGATATCCCTATTATATGGATATTATTATGTTTCATGTTGTCCTGCAGTTCCCTTAACACCTCTTCATTCAAATATTTTTTAATTTTTCTTGCTCTTTCTTGGAGGTTTTTTTTTTTTTTTCCCTACCTTTCCCTCTAGGTTACTGATTTGATCCTTGGCTTCACCTATCCTGCTTTTGATTCCTCTACTGTGTTCTTCAATTCAGAAATTGTATTCTTCATTTCCTCTTGGCTTATTGATAGTTTCTATGTCCTTTTTCATGCTGATATAGTTTGCAATAAGTTCCTCATAGCTTCCCTGTAGTTTTTGGTAATTTTCACTGAGCTCATTTAGCTTCTTTATAACCATTGCTTTGAATTGAAGATCTGATTGTTGACTTGCCTCTATTTCATTTAACATGCTTTCTGGGGATTTGTCCTTTTCTTTTTATTGGGGGTTGTTTCTTTGCCCCCCCCACCCATATTTGTGAGACTCTTCTTGTTTGCATTCTGCTTCTTAAATTGATATGTTTTTCCTTCCTGAGATTGTGGTATGAATTTCTATGGTTGGAGACTTGTGAGATTCACTGATACAGTCTCCTTGATCTCCTGAACTTGATGCTCTTAGGATGCCCCTTATGCCATTTATATTGGCTCTCTGGATGAATTGGGTTTGGATTGTTTTTGGGTCATTCTTTGGTGGGCCCTTCCCTCTAGTTGGGTGACTGTCATTATGCTCATCTTGTCTTGTATGCTGTTTTGCAGGTACAGTCATGTTGTACTAAAACTGACTCTTCTGTCTGTCCAAGGTTATAAGGCTTCTCTTTCAGTTTTTTTTGTTGTTGTTGTTTTTCAGGTATTTTCTCTGCAATTTAGTTGTAATTCCAGATTGGTCCTGGGAGGAGGTTAGTGTGGCTCCCATTCTCTCTGATCTCCTTGTCTAGTTGCTCTAGGGTTGTACTTTTTTTCCATTTGTGTGGGCTCTCTTATTGTACTTGTTGGTAGCTTCTTTGTTGGTGGGTTTCTCCCTCCAGTGGGCTTACTGGTAGTCACAGCTCCCATCCTGTCTTGTATGCTGTTGTACAGGTGTTGGTTAAACAAGCAGTATTACTAGACAATCAGACTTATGCCAACAAAATGTACCCCTGTACCACATCAGCAATCTCAACTGCAATTTAGCAAAGATTCATAAATTTTAGGAGATTGAAGATATTATAAGATATAACAAATAGAATATGAGATGACTAAAAGAAGGAAAAATGTTATTGAGTGGTGAGATGGAGGATAATTGATAAGAGTAGGGATAGAACCAAGGTGAATAATGTAAGAGAACAAGATTCAAAATGTAAGTAAAACAAGGAAGGGCAATGGGAACAATGGTGTAAGAAAAGGGAAGGGTATACTTTGAGGTTTGAAGTAAAGTTGAAAAGGTACTGGAGCATGAGGAACAAAATTGCAGAAAAAGCACAGCAGTGATAGCAATGACAGCTGAATGAAGTTTAATAAAGGTAGAATGGGAATAAAATATTGTTCAAAAGCAAAAAGTGAATATGAGATGTCTACAGTAAAGAAAAAAATGATTTTTAGAGGATGGATGAAGCAAACTATTAAGAGTAAGGAGTAACACCTAGATTGACAGTGGGAAAAAATGAAATAAAATATCTCACCTAACTGATCAGGGACCAGGGAAGGCTCCATGGAGTAAGACCGGTATAGAGTATTCTGTGGTACTTTGAGTACAAATAGTGAACACATAGGAGTTCCATTAGATAAGTACAGCACTAACCATGGTATTTCACCCAACCAGCCACTGTTTATAAAAATGTCAAAAATAAATAAGACTCTTATAAGAGGGGGAATAGAATGTGAGCTGAATTAAGGAAGAATAGCCCTTATGTAAGGTTAGATTGAGGAGAAACAGTGAGATAAAGGGATAGGAGTATGGCATAGTATAAGGTAAAGTTTACAACAGTAATAAAGCTCAAGAAGTTGGTGGAATGGATTAAGACCAGGACAAGGTACTGTGTGGGATTTGGAATAACAGTAATATGAAAAAAATATTTGTTATTACCCATTTTGAAGCATCATCTGTACACTTTGATATACAAATTTTAAATATGCTTAGAATTGTTGGCTATTCACTTTGTTTTTTTGAAGATCAGCTAAGTGTCCTAGTTGGGTGCATGAGCAAGTGAGCTCAGCTGCCACCTACTTTACTGCCATCTTCTTTTCCCCTAGGATTTTTGATAAGTAATTTTCCATGGATTATTTATCATAGCAGCTGGTAGCCTTCTGTGTTGTTTTATTGCTTATACCCAACAAGAGAATAGACATAATACAAAGTGTTATGCATTATCCTAGACAACCATTTAGAATAAGGAGCACACACAATGCCATACCAAAGTGAGTTTATTGACATTCCTTGAAGGTGGTATGAGGGAAGAGAAAGCTCGGCCTGAGTATTACATGACATTTTTCAATGTAAGCATAACCAGCCCAATAATGTGGATTTCTTTTGCTATTGACAAGAACAAAGACTTTTAACAAAATTTTTACAGATATTTTCCTTAGATAAATCACAAACTGCAGGAAATAGGCTAATAGAATTATATTTACTCTATAAACTATCTGTAGACACCTATGTTTTTCTATTGGAGCAAAGTGACTCCATGTCACTAATAGGAAAATAATATTTTCTTTTTTTTTTTACTTTATGAGGATTGGGATATCTATCCTAGATTTTTATGTTATAGAATTGAAGTAGTAATCTTAATGAATAATAATGTACACAAATAATAATAATAATAACAATAATAATAATAATAAAAGCACCACAGTTGTTATGTGAAAGTTGAGCTACTTTTATTTCAGTGTGTTTCATCTTGACTGGGAAAACATTTGTGGCAATTGAGGAATTTTCTGAACCCAAATTTTGAACACATGATTTGACACATGGACTGACAATGTCATAAATGTAATGCTTTAATAGTCATGGAAAGTTCAGCTCATTGACTTTCAAAAAAAAATACACTTACTGTTAAAGGACATATAGTCATATATTAAAAGGGAAAATGTTTAGATTTTTTCATATTTGAAGCCTGCCAAAAAGTATATATCTTTGTTAAATTTTCATTGTTATCCAAAAAATTGTGCTGCAATAGTGATAGTTAAATTTTTTTGTCAACTTGTATATACAGGAATTTACAAAGAACTCAGTGGATTTAGAATACTTCTGATACTACAGAGTCAATTTTTACTTTTAGGATTATCACCTCCATATGACGAAATAAAATGTGATAGTCATGAAATTATTATTTTAATACTTTATAGTATTTTAAAAGTTTTTTTCAAATTTTAACATGTATTCTCTTATTTAATGTCTTGTTTGTCCCTCAATTAAGGGGAATGCACTCTTACTAAAAGCTCTAAAAGATCTCGTTCTAGAAGAATTATTGTACATAAGTGATTAATTTTATGACATATATAATGGAGAAAACCCAAACTTTAAACTTAAAAAAATACCAGTGGTAACAAATAGATCTGCCTTCTCCATTGAATTGTATAATTTATTTGGTTTACACATCCACCTGGTGACATAACCTAATTTATTCCTATAGATGTTTTTTTAAATATATAATACAAAATTATACATAATTTAAAAATCAATCTCATATACAAGGGATTATTAACTAAGGAAATAGCTTTTGGGATAGAAAAATAAAAATAATTTCTCTGTAACAACTGCCTGTACTCCTGTTCTCTTTGTTTTTATTCCTTAAGGACTCTCTCAAATAATGAAATCTGGGACCCTGTTATGCAAGCTTTTCATTGTTTCAGCTGACATTGATGCCAGAGTTTCTTTTTATAATTTTATACTTTTATGACACATTGTTTCTGTAGTGCTTTGTGGTATATATCTTGGGTCATGGCAATGGGGGTAGGGGTAGGTATGAAAAAGTTATTTGAAAAACCTTTTATGACCAAGTCATTTATCTATATGTAATTTCCAGGATGCCTTGTTCCTTCTGCATATAGGTACAAAAGATATTAATTAACCTAATCAGTAGATTAATTATATATTTATGTAAATTTAAAGCTCCTTAGGAAAGGTCCCATTTATTAACACCTTTCTCTCTTGCCAATGCCTAAGAAATAATACAACTATTAAAAAAGAATTGAATGTTTGAATTAATATTTATATATTTCTAACATCAAGTTCTAAAAATAATAGATGCCCCCCATACTAGAAGGTCCAGACTATTGGCTTGCACAAAAATAACTTAGAGTTAAAGAAAATATGATTAAGTATTAAAAGAGAATTGCAACAGTAGTATTATGTTATATATTCAAACATTAGAATGGTTAAATGATTTGCATATTTTTATGTTCTGGTTTTAGAAACAAATTATAATAACTCCATCAGTATCCATAATTTTCAGTGAAATAAGCCAGGAGGTGAAAGACAAATACTGTGTGATCTCACCTATAAGAGGAACATAATCAACAAAACATACTTGTGAGCAAAATGGAAACAGAGACATGGAACTAAAGAAAAAACTGACAGTGACCAGAAGGGAGGGGGGAAGGGGGGAATAGGGGAAAGACGGGGAAAAGTCAAGGAACATGCATAAAGGACCCATGGACAAAGATAATGGGGGATGTGTGGCAAGGATTGGGTGGAGAAGATGAGGGAAGGTAGGGCAGGGGAGAGTAATGGGGGGTGGTAAATGGGGACAAGTGCAACTGAACAACTATAAAAAAATAAATATATACTGAATTTTACAGGTTCTCAAATTTCATATAATACAACACTCATTTCATTCTATCTTGGTAAATATTCTTTATAGATGACAATCATAAGCTTAATTTCTTTAACATTCACAAAATGAACACAGTAGCTAGAGGTGCTGGGCATTGCAAATAATTCCTAGTAAAAGAATGTTTCATATTGGGGAGTGGAGAACACAATTAATGTACTATTTAGACACAGATGGATATAATGAGCACAAAGCATTGCTTTGTACAAAGTTAACATTTCTCACATTTTTTTCTTATATACTATATAAAAAACAACAATGTGACATTTCAACAGTGGAGCCCTTTTAGCTCTTCTTTCCCAGTGAAGAAAAACATTTCCATTTATGACATATTTCAAACAACATAGATAACAAAGTTAGAAAAAGAGCAAAGGATCATTATGTTTGAGTTTATTCCAAATGTATTTGAGAGATTTGAACATCTTTGGAAATTGCAATTGCTTTTCTTAAAACACTACTTTTTTTGTGAGATGTCTTTTTACTGAATGCTAAAGTAAACTGGATGTTCTATTTTGGCACAAAACAATGTGCTTTGAGGTGTTAGGTTTCTGCCTTAGATTAATTGCTACAAATATAGAAGTTACTACATTTCCCTTAATCCCTTCTAAGCACCATCACTATCTGCAGCTTCTTATTTAGTGTGGACCCTGTGGACAATCAGATGTAAAGGAATTTGAACACCATAATTAAGAAAAATAGAAAGATACATGAGAAAAACCAACATTCAACTTAAAATAAAAATTTGTTTGCGATGCAAATAATTACATGGCTTTAACAGAAGTCATGAAATTATCTACACATATTTTTCCTATGTGTGGGAGAAATGTAGCTACATTAAACAAAGCAAACAGAACAAAATACTACAGAATTCAAGTATTCAAACCAACCTAATATTTCCTCCTCCCCTTTTTCCTGTTTGCTTCATCACATTGAATACAACACAATGGGGCCAGAACCTTGTCATTTATAATGACCACATAATGAGATATCTTATGTGCACAAGTTTGTGCTTCTTGTGTGGTAAGTGTTCATGAAGGGTGTGCCCCTTCTAGTTTTCTCAAAGCTGTTGAGCCACAATCCCTACAATGATTGGGATACACTGTGTTGTATCAGAAGAAGTTGTTTTTCTTGCTGTTATTATTGGTTGGAAAGTTTAATATTTGTACTGAATATTTAGGCTAGTTCCAGCTGATGGGACTGATGCCACAAGTAAATTATGAGTTGAATGTATAAAAAGTTTGAATTTTCTACTTTTGTTTTAGGATGGTTATTATACACTAGGAAAAGTAGAGTAGGAGGGAAAGAAAGAGATGATCAACTCCTAGCTCTGGAGCTGGTTGTTAGAAATTATAAAAAAAAATGGTGGTGCTGCTCAGAAGACATGGGCATATAAAAGTTTGAAATACTTAATGCTCAAATTTTCCCTTAAATTATATAAATAGAAGTAAACATTTATTATCATTTGGTCAGCTGTAGCATAACTAGCATTTATATTTCATTGTTGGTAATGGAGATATGTGGAGATATACACAGACATTGAGAGAGCTGTTTTTTTTTTAAATATTGCATATAGGCTAGCAGTTTGTTGAAAATAGAGGAGATAAATCTGAAGGTTAGATCTTAGAAGAAGGCAGTTCTGCATGCACAGCTTTTGAAAATCCTGATTTGGTTTCAAAATAAAAATTATGAAGTACAAATAGGAAAGGAGAATTGATTCAGGGAAAGGGGAATTTTCCCAGAAAAGGTGATGTCACTGTGCAGAAAAACATCAGGCCAATTTCTATTTCTTCATTCAAGTCCAAATGTGTTGGTTTCTTCTACTGCTGTTAACAGCTTTTCATACAACATGGAGTAGGAGGGATAAGGTGGAAGATCCAATCGATTGAAGCATGTGTGTGCCCTGAATGGGAGAGAAAAGATTGGTGAAAGTGTTCATTTTAATGATACAATTCGTTTGGATATATCTATGGTTAGTCCGAAGCTGTGAATAAAAAGTGTAACAAAGATTAGCAGAACCACTATTTAGGACCACCATAAACATTGCAGACTAAGAATAATGACCTTCTAGACTTTAATAGAACAGTTGAGGGAGTGGAATAGCTAGAAATGGGTGGCTTAACCAATGATAAACTATGGTATCAGCTTCAGTTTTGAATTGAGGTATGAAAATGGATGTCGTTAGTGCAGGAGGAAAACATATAATTAGTATGAGAGGATCACATTCCCAAGCCTCCTTGCCCAACTCTGACTTTTGAATCTTTTTTTTTTAAGATTTTATTTATTTATTTTTAGAGAGAGGAGAACGGAGGGAGAAAGAGAGGGAGAAACAGCAATGTATGGTTGCCTCTCACATGGCCCTCACTGAGGACCCAGCCTGCAACCCAGGCATGTGCCCTGACTGGGAATCGAACCGGAACCCTTTGGTTCCCAGCCCGCGCTCAAGCCACTGAGCTACACCAGCCAGGGCTGAGTTTTGAATCTTACTAAACCATGTATGTTGACTTAGAGATGCCAATGGATGCCCTCGAATTCTAAGATAACAATGCTCTATCATGTCAGGTGTGTCCTGGAGATAGCCAGGATCCTTTACAGTTCCTAATGAGACAGACTTAACCTGTAGTAGATACTCTGAATTTCTAAGAACAGCTGAGCTTGTGAGATAATCCTCCCTGGATGCCAAGAGCATCCTTATGCCACCTTCCCTGGTTTCTGCTTTACTAGTTGTGTGCTTCATCCTGTAGACTCATGCATGCCAGAATCTGGCTTCCGCTGACATGTTCTGACATTGACCAGGATCTAGACAAGGAATGGCTTCCACTGATATGTTCTGACATGTGGACCAGGACCAGACCTGGTATTGCCAGTGAAGCGCACAGAGGCCTAGGAAAATCCTATGGAACTTCAAATCAGCCTGACCAGCTAAAGTTTAATTTAATGGGTTTTCTTCATTAGGAGGAGTGGTGGGTTGAAATGATGTTTTGAGAAGCCATCACAGGAAAGGGCACTATAAAATAAAATAATAACAAAATAAATAAATAAAAACATTAAAAATTACAAAACAAACATATATTTAAGCAAAACTACACAAAATCCTAACCAAAAAATAACATTCCTTCAATAGAATTTTATTTGGAATATTAAACTCTTCTTTTAAATGACAAGATCCCCAGGGAAGTTGTGTATTATTTATAACTTTATTTTCAGATTCCCAGAGATCAGGCTGATGTAGTGCTCAGTCAGGGAAAGGGGAGATTTTGCGGGGGATGGAGAAAGTGAGAAGAGGAGAGAGGGAAGGTGGTTTTCCTGTACAAGGAGAATTTTGTGAGAATGCTGTTGTTTTTGCCTCCCAGCATCCATTTCCTTTTATCCTGATAACAGCTCCCTCATTGTCCTTGGGAAACTACCACACACCAAACCCACACCCCTACCCCAAGCTCCGGGTGGGAACAGGATAATAGAGTATATGACCTTAGGCCTTAAAAATTAAACTTAGAAGTGTTAGTGTATATAACTAGATATTAATAAAAGAGAAGGGAGCAAAACTGGCAAAGCTTAGTTAGGTTGGAAACTATAGCTTCACATACTCCAGGGGATAGCCACATTGCTTCACCAAGGGGATTAATACCCCTCCATTTCTCAACCCCAAGTAGGAAGGAATAATCTCCCTGGGTAACACCTATCTACCTGGTACTGGGGAGAATTTCTCTGCTGAGCATATGTGCACTAGAAACCAAGATGGTAGAGAGATAGGTCTGTCTAGTGTGAGATAGTAGGCACCAAGATGCCAACAAAGGGGAGGTGTCTAATCTGGGAAAAAGACCATATTGGGTAAAAGGAGGGCCCACAAAGATCTAGAAAATGGATTTGTTAGGGGAGGGACCAGCACAAGACTGCAAAGTTTTGGGAAAGAGATTGGTCAGTTTGAAAGCCTGAGGTCATATAATCAAAGCTTAGCAAAGGCCTCTCGCTTGGTAACAGGCATTCATTCATGTGTTCATTTGTGCATTCTCTCTCCATGGCAGCCAGGCAGGCCTAGCAACTGCACAGGTCTAAACATGAACTACAAACATAGGCTGGGAAGCTGCATAGTCCCAACTGTGGGCTCCAAGCATGGGCTTCAATTGTGAATCTGGGTACAGCAATGCTGCCCAGCCCAGAGTACAGATGAAGACAGAAACTAAGCTGACTGGGTGGGGACAGAGACTGAACCTGATTAAACTTTGGTATGGACTGAACTGATGGTAGAAAATATCTGGACCCTGGCCCTTCTTTTGGGCTTGGTGAATATAAGGCTGGGCTTCTTCCATAGCTGGATGGATGGAAATGAGGTGTTGGTAACAAGGGGCAGTCTTTTATTTTTATTGCAATACGTCTTACTAGGACATCTCATCTTCCCATATTCAAGTCCCATAAATGCTGTTTCTGTGACTCTGTGAAAAGACTTCATTTCCACCAGTGACATCACAAATATAAAAATAGGGGGAGAGAAGATGTTGGCGAAGTAGATGAGAGCTGAGCTCACTTGTTCATGCACCCAACTTGGACACTTAGCTGATCTTCCAAAGGACAAAGTTAATAGACAACAGAATCTTAGCTGATATGAAGTTTGGAGGCCAAAAGTGTGCAGAGAACACTTCAAAATGGGTGGTAAAGAGGTTTAATAGGCCAACAGGGAAAATCCTTGGTCATGGCACCAGAAACTGCATCTGCCAAGGGACATTGGAGGAGATCCTGGTTAGTGATAACAGCATAGTGGCTCCCTCCCCTCCCAGGGTGTGGTAATTGCAGACCCATGCCAGGAGAGGCTTGAAATGCGTAAAGTCTCAAAGGGAAAAAAAGGCATGCAGGTACACGCACAGCTGGCAAAATACCCAAGTTGGGGCAGTGGTCACCAGCTGGGACAGTGCCAGAGTGGGGAGAGGGTCTTGGATGCACATGGAACTGGGAAAAAAAGTGGGCCACAACTGGTTGTGACTGAGATAGACTCTGAATTTTCCAGAGGGTTGGAGTGTGTGGAAAGCTGGGCAGGATATCTAAGTGAGAGAAGTGCCCAAAGAGGCTTTTTTTCTAATGGAGAGCTAAGGTGTACTCTGCAGGGACCTCAATAGTACAGCTGCCAGGCCAACAAGGTGGGAGGATTGTGGGTGTGATTTGCTCCCATGCAATGCCCCTCATGGACTGATCAAAGGGGTGCAAAGTGAGGTGGTTTATTGGTACCAGGCCAGTGCAACTGTGCAGAATGGAGAGTGTGGGCCTCACAGTGCTCTGAGACATGGGCTGGAAACTGATCGCCTGTGATTATTGGAGCCCAGACTGAGCCTCCTTCCTTGTGGAACCACTGGAAAGAGAAAACAGACTCCAACTCCCCACAGCCTGTAGGAGCCATAAATATCTGTGAAACCAGCTGGGCAGGCCTAAAAACCAGCAGGGGACTTTTTTTTTTTTTTTTAAGAGTAAGACAGTGAGACCTGGAGCTGAGTAAAACCAGAGACGGATCCAGAAAGAAGACAGAAGATGAACACCAACAGCTGAGACAAATTTAACCTAGCTCTTTATCAGAACTCGCATTTTTATTCTCTTTGTTCTTTTTGTTTATTTAGTTTTATTGTTTGTTTTGTTTTTTCTTCACCCTTTTATATTGTGTTTTAATTTTCCTTCTTTACTTGTATGCCAAATAACTCACTACTCTTAGTCTTTTACTTTTTATTATTTTTATTCAGATTATATTTTTCTTATCATACTATTATTATTCCAAATCCATACAGCACCCTTCTCTGAACTTAATCAACTTCATCAGCTTCCTGAGCTTTATTACTGTTGTTGTAAACTTTATTTTCTCTCATACTATGCCATGTTTCTAACCCTTACTCTCACTATTTCTCTTCCATCTAACCTCCCATAAGCACTTTTCTTTCTTAAGTCAGTTCACATTCTTTTTCCCTTCTTATAAGAGCCTTATTTCCTTTCCACCTTTCATAAACAGTGGCTAGTTGAGTGAAATACCATGGTTATTGCTGTACTTCTCCAAGAGAACTCCTATTTCACTGTTGAACTAATAGTGAACGCCTAGGAGTACTTGAAATCCCAAAGAATAATCTCCCCTTGACTTACTCTATTTCTCCTTCTGCTTCCCACTGACTGGTTGAGGGAGGAATGTTATTTCATTTTTCCCCCCAAATCTCAACCTGGGCTTTACTCCTTACTCTTGTGAGTTTGCTTCTCCCATCTTCTCAGAATCATTTTTCTTTATGGTAGACATCTCATATTCAAGTTTTGCATTGGTACAATAGTCTTATTCCTGTTCCAACTTTATTATACTTCACTCAGCTATCATTACTATTGAACCTGCTGTGCTTTTTCTGCAACTTTACTCCCACTGGTCCAATACCTTTTCAGTTTTACTTCAAACCTCATAGTATATTCTTCCTATCTCATACCCTTCTGTTCCCATTGCCATTTTGTATTTACTTACATTTTAAGTTTTATTCTCTCTCTTTCTTTGCCTCAGTTCTATGCTTACTCTTATCAATTCTCCTCCCTCTCACCACTCTTTACATTTTCCCCTCTTTTAGTCATCTCATATTCCCCTTGTCATATCTTATAATATCTGTAACCTCTCTTCACTTTTATTAATCATTGCTGAATAATGGTTCAGATTGCTAATGTGGCTGCGGAGGACTTTTTCCTGGAATAGGTTTGGTTGCCTGGTAATGCTGCTTTGTTAACAAACACCTGTACAACAGCATACAACACAAAGTAGAAGTTATGACTACCAGTAAGTCTGTTTGAAGGGAGAAACCACCAACAAAAGAGCCACCAACAAATAAGGTCCCAGTAGAACAAGAGAGCCCATGCAAAAAGAAGAAAGGACAAACCTAGAGCATCCAGACAAGGAGATCAGAGATACCACACCACTGAGCCCCACAGAACTCCTACCACAGATGTGTACCCAATTAAAACAGCTGGGAAAGCAGATCATCCTGACACACAGAAACCAACAAAAAAGTCACCAAAATGAGGAGACACAGAAGAAAGGAATGGAAGAATCCTTAGTGAAAAAGCTAAATGAAATTGAGGCAAGAAAACTATGAGGCATACAATTTTTTAAAAATGGTTATAAGGTTGCTCAAGGAACTCAGTTACAACTACAAGGAGCTGAATAGGAACTACAACAGCATGAAAAAAGAAATAGAAACTATAAACAAGAACCAGGAAGAAATGAAGAATACAATATCTGAAATAAAAAATACACTAGAAGGAACCACAAGCAAGCAGGATGAAACAGAGAACCAAATGAATGAGCTTGACCTAGGTAAAGCAGCAGCATGGAGAAAGACTCAAAAAGTATGAGCATAGCTTAAGGGAAATTTGGGACAATATGAAACACAACATTAGAATCATAGTAATAATAGAAAGAGAAGAAAAAGAGCAAGGGGGAGAAAACCTCTTTGAAAGAAAAATGGCAGAAAACTTCCCTAACTTGGAGAGGGGAAAAGCCATGCATGTTCAGGAAGCACAGAAGTTCCCAATCAAGATGAACCTAAAAAGCCTGATCCAAGACATATCATAATTAAAATGATAACTTTTAGAGACAAAGAATCTTAAAACAGTAAGGGAGAAACATATAGTAACATACAAAGGAGCTCCAATAAGGCTAGCAGCTGATTTCTCAACAGAAACACTACAAGCCAGAATGAAATGGTGATAAATATTCTAAGAAATGAAAATCAAAGGTCTACAACCAAGGCTAATCTACCCAGCAAGGCTCTCATTTAAAAGGCAAAATAAGGAGTTTCACAGACAAAAGAAGTTTAAAGAATATACCTTCACCAAACTAGCATTGAAGACAAGCTAAAGATACTGCTTTAAGAAGATGAAGATATGGAGTGAGAGGGAAAGGGAACACAGGTACAAAAGAAAAAAATGACAATAAATAAATACCTTTCAGTAGTAACATTAAATGTAAATGGATTAAATGCTCCAATCAAAAGACATAGGGTAGCTGAGTGGATAAGAAAACATGACCCACATATATGCTGTCTACATGAGACCAACCTCTGAACAAAAGACCTACACAGACTGAAAGTGAAGTGTTGGAAAAAAATATTCCACACAAATGGACCTGAAAACAAAGTCAGGATAGCAAAAATATCAGACAAAATAATTTTTAAAAGAAAGGCCAAAAAGAGACAAAGAAGGCCACTTCATAATTCTAAAGGAAAGAATGCATCAGGAAGCTATAAACATTGTTATCATATATACATCCAACATAGAAGCACTCAAATATATAAGGAAAATATTGAAAGAATTCATAAAGATATTGATAGCAACACACTCATAGTAGGAGATTTTAACACCCCACTGTCAACAATGGACAGATATTCCAAACAAAGAATGAAAAAGGACATTGTAGGACTGATTGACACACTATATCAAATGAAGTTAAGAAATATATACAAAACTTTTCTCACCAAAGAAGCAAAATATACTTTCTTTTCAAATGCACATGGAACATTTTCAAAGAGAGGTCATATGATAGGAAATGAAACAAGTCTTAACAAATTCAAGAAAATTGAAATCATATCAAGTATTTTCTCAGATCACAATGGCTTGAAACTAGAAACCAACCTAAAAGAAAAACACAAAAACTGTCAATTATTTGGAGACTGAATAATATGTTATTAAACAATGAATGGATCAACAATAAGATCAAGTAATAAATCAAAAAGTTTCTGGAAAGAAATGAAAATGAACACACAACAACAACCCAAAACCCATAGGACAAAGCAGAGGCTGACACGAGAGGGAATTTCATAGCAAATACAGGCAAAACTTTTAAAAAAGATAGAAAAATTTCAAATAAATACTCTAATCCTACATTTACAAAAACTAGATGAACAAGAACAAAGCCCAGAGTGAGTAGAAAGAAGGAAATAATCAAGATCAGAGCAGAATTAAATGACATAGAGACTAAAAGCAAATCCAGAGGAACAACAAATCCAGGAGCTGGGTCTCTGAAAAGATAAACAAAATGAGAGCCTTTAACCAGATTCATGAAGAAGAAAAGAGAGAGGACTCAAAAAATAAAATCAGAAATGAAAGAGGCAAAATAACAACCAATACCTAAAAATACAAAGGATTGTAATAAATTACTACAAACAAGTATACGCCAATAAATTGGAAAACCTGGGTGAAATGGACAAATTTCTAGAAACACCCAGTACACCAAAACTGAGTCAAGAAGAAGCAGAAAGTGTGAATAGTGAAAATATATCACATATCAACTACTGAAATTTAAGCAGTAATAATAATAAAGAAAAACTCCTGGCACACGAAAGCCCTGGGTTCACAGGAAAATTTTACCAAACATTTAGAGAAGAATTAACTCCAATTCTTCTTAAACTATTCCACAAATTCCAAGATGATGGAAGACTCCTAAACTCCTTTTATGAGGCCAGTATTTCCCTAATTCCAAAACCAGATAAAGACATTACAAAGAAAGACAACAATAAACCAATACCACTGATGAATATGGATGCTAAAATCCTCAACAAACTATTGGAAGCCAGATGCAGCAATATATTAAAAAGATCATATACCATGGTCAAGTGTGATTCATCCCATAGATGCAAGTATGGTACAATATACACAAATCAATAAATGTAAGATACCACATAAACAATATGAAAGACAAGCACCACATGATCATATTGACGGATGATGAAAAAGCATTTGATAAAGTACAGCACCCATTTATGATAAAAATACTCAGCAAAATGGGAACAGAAGGAGCATATCTCAAAATATTAAAGGCCATATATGAGAAACTCAGAGCCAACATCATACTCAACAGGCAAAATCTAAAATCTTTCCCCCTAAGATCAGGCACAAGTAAACAGTGTACATTTTCACCACTTCTGTTCAACATAGTATTAGAAGTTCTAGCCACAGCAATCACAAGGAAAAGAAATAAAAGGAATCCAAATTGGAGAGGAGGAAGTAAAGCTGTCACTGTTTGTAGATGACATGATTGCGTACATAGAAAATCTTATAGACACCACCAGAAAACTGCTCAATCAAATAAATGAATTTGGCAAAACGGTGGGATACACAGCCAACATTCAGTAATCAAAGGCATTTTTGTACACCAATAATGAAATATCAAAATCAGAAATCAGGAAAAAAATCCCATTTACTATAGCAACAATAAAAATAAAAAACACTTAGGAATAAACTTAACCAAAGTGGTAAAAAACTTTTACTCAGAAAACTATACTACACTGAAGAAAGAAATTAAGGAAGACACAAATAAATGGAAGCATATACCTCGTTCATAGATCGGAAGAATCAATGTTACCAAAATGTCTATACTACCTAAAGCTATCTATAGATTCAATGCAACCTCTATTAAAATACCAGTGACATATTTCACAGACATAGAACAAATATTTCAAAAATTTATACGGAACCATAAATGACCCTGAATAGCCTCATCAATTCTGAGAAAGATGAACAAAGTAGGAGGGATCATAATATCTGTCAATATCTGTTATCAAAATATATTACAAGGCCTCTTTAATCCAAATAGCCTGGTACTGGCATAAGAACAGACACATAGACTGATAGAACAGAAGAGAGAGTCCTGAAATAAACCTATGTAAATACGTTAATATTTGACACAGGGGGCAGGGACATAAAATAAAGTAAAAATAGCCTCTTTAATAAATGGTGTTGGGAAATCTGGATGAGTACCTGAGAAGAAATGAAACTTGACCATCAACTTACTCATTACACAAAAATAAACTCAAGATGGATAAAATACTTAAATATAATTCATGACACCATAAAAGTCCTAGAGGAAAATATAGGCAGGAAAATTTTAAATATCCCATGCAGCAATATCTTCATCGATACATCCCCTAGGGTTAGGGATATATAGGAAAGAATAATCAAGTGAAACTACATCAAACTGAAAGCTTCTGCATGGCTAAAGAAAACATCAACAGAATGGAAAGGGATCCAACTGTATGGGAAAACACATTTGCCAATGATACATTGGACAAGGATGTGATCTCCAAAATGCATAAAGAACTCACATGACTCCACATCAAGAAGACAAAATATGTAATTTAAAAAAATGGTCAAAGGACCTGAACAGACACTTCTCCAAGGAGGACATACAGAGGACCCATAGACACATGAAAAAATTACACAACATTACTAGCTATTAGAGAGATGCAAAGTAAAAGCAAATGAGATACCACATCACACAGGTCATAATGACCATCATTAATAAGTCAATAAAAACATGTGTTGGTGAGGTTGTGGTGAAATGGGAAGCCTAGCATACTGTTGCTGGAAATGCAGACTGGTGTGCAGCTACTATAGATAACAGCATGGAATTTCCTAAAAAATGTGAAGATTGAACTGCCTTTTGATCCAGTGCTGGGACTATACCCTACGAATCCTGAATCACCAATGCAAAAGAACCTACACACCCCAGTGTTTATAGCAGTATTACCTGCAAGAGCCAAGTGCTGGAAACAGCCTTAAATGCCCATCAGTAAATGAGTGGATCAAAAAACTGTTGCACATTTACACAGTGAAATACTAAGCAGCAGAAAGAAAGAAGGAACTCCCACCCTTCACAACAGCATGGATGGAACTAGAGACCATTATCTAAGTGAAATAAGCCAGGCAGTGAAAGAGAAATGCAGTATGATCTCACCTATAAGTGGAACCTAATCAACAAAACAAACAAGCAAGCAAAATATAACCAGAGACATTGAAATAAAGAACAAACTGACAGTTATCGGACAGGAGGGGGAAAGGGATAATAGGGGAAGAAAGGACATCAAGGAGCATGTAAAAAGGACACCTTGACAAAGCCAAAGTGGGTAGGTTTGAGGGTGGGAGGCAGGGATGGGTGAGGTGGGGAGCAGTGGTGGTGTAACAATGGTAACAAGTATACAACAACAATGAAAAAAGAATATGGTCTAAACTCACTTCCCAGAGATTTCTTAACTGTACTTTTTACTAATATCTCATATGACAATACTTAGTGTGGCAGAAAAGAAGTTTATGCCGAAGGATGATCACCCAAGCTAAAATAGCAAAGTAGACTTTGTGTTCTTCAGCGGGTTTCTTAAAGTTTGGCAAAAGCTTCATACCTGGGTAGAGATGTAATTTTCCCCCATTTCTCTATGCAGAAACGCCGCAGCCCATTGCTTCCTCGAAGGGCTGCAAAGCCTTCATAGGGCACACTTGATGTTCCTGTGACAAACTGAAGTAATCTTAATCTCTGCTCATTATTGAAATGTTCCACTGCAACCCAGAACCAGCGGATCACAAGATGCCCATCATGATAACCTGAATAAAGCAAAAAGAGAGAGAAAGAAAGAAAGTAGAGAAAGGAGGAATAAGGGAAGAGAGAGATGAAATACGTGTCAGGTGTGGTAAGAATTGAACAGTTGCTTTTATCTGCCAATTTCTCTAATGATGGCCTATATGTAAGTCTAAAACAATTTGTGCACTGGGTCAATTTTTAGAACAAAAGCGGGACTATAAATAAGCTGTTTCATTTTTTAAAAAGAATAGAGCCTGAGGGATGTCCTTAAAATGATTGCTCTCTATTTAAATAACCAGGACTCCACCAGTCATTTTCAGTCTCATATAAATGTAGAGAAGGAGTGACTAGACTTAGTAGAGATCTTTAGGATCAAAAAGGGACAAACCTCTCCATGCATACAATATTTTATTATATTTCTTTTTTTTTTCTGATGTCAGCTCTTGGTAACTACATACTGTGGAAGAGTCCAGGACTTAAGAAAGGCTGGATGTAAAGGGCAAGCTTGGTGAATGGAAGATGTTGGGCTCTGCAGCAGCCATTGATACCTCTGGAGCAGCTGCTCTCAGGCCAGCCTTGGGCTGAGATGAATTGGGCCCATGAAAGAAGTATTGGACCCCACTTGCACTACAGTTGGGAGACCACACTTGTATCAATTACTTAAGATAGATAATTTTCTGCTGACTGCAAATTCAAGAGACATTTTAAGATGGGACAGATCAATCTGGGAAGGGGTAGATGCAAGGAAATTTTCATTAAAAAGAAGTAAGGGGACAGCTGTAATTGAACAACAATAAAAAAAGAAGTAAGGTGTGAGTTAAACATGCAAAGCTTTTGTAATACTGTAGGGGAAGAGGATGACATTTCTGGCAGGGGAAATAAAGAATAACAAGAATGAGTAAGCAATATGGAGGAAATAGCAAGCTAATTAGCCTAGAGAGGGATTTGCTAAGGGCCAAAAGGAAACTTGCTGGGAGCCTTAGAGACCCATAATAGCCAGGCATAGATACTTTGACTTGATGATACCTTAAGTCAGTTTTTTTCCTACCAGTCCAAGAAGATCCCAGTGCTACTACAAAGTCTTCTTATGGCTGTGTGTATTGTGGGGGATGAGGTAGGCTGAGATGACAAGCCCCTCACTCTTTCTTCATTGTATTGATTGTATTTCTCTGTAATATTTTCTGTGAAGGAAGGGTTTTCAGACTAAAAAAAACCTGCCAAGGACCTCTTCTATAAATAATAAGGAGCTGGTTTCATGGTAGGGAAGTGGCATGATGAAACTAATGTTTCAAAAGAGTAGTTTAGCAGTGTGAAGGTAAATAGTTCAGAGGGGTTAGAAATTGGTCTTGGAGAGATGACAGTTAGAAATGTGTTGCAGCAAACAAGGAATGAGATGACAAGGGTGCCAATCCTACAGAGTGTGGGACAAATTTCCCTGCCAGCATGAAAACCAGCTCAGTATCTGGCCCATGAATGATAGTGTCCCCTGATGAATCTACACTGAGGCAGGACAGAGACTACCACTGACAGTTTAAGTTGGAAGTCAGAGGAAGGCATATAGAAGAAACTATTGGGTTGGCTAAAATGTTCATTTGGTTTTTAAGTAAAAATAAAAGATACATTTTTCATTTTCACCAATAACTTTATTGGATAATGTATCCACAGTTTTGTCCCACTACCTTCAGCCATCTTTCAGGCAAATTCATAATTCCATCTTTACAATTTTTAAAAATCTTTTTGAACAAAGAACTGTTCCAGGTGCCTTTTGCGGTCTTCCAGGAAATTGAAATTTTTTCCATTAAAAGAATTTTGTAAAAACCAAGATAAGAGGAAATCAAAAGGCGAAATGCCAGGTGAATATGGAGGATGAATTAGAATTTCCTAGGTAAGCCTTCAAAGAAATATGTGATCTTGTGTTATCCTGATGGAAGATTATCCATTTTCTGTTTTCTAATTATGGACTCTTTCCACTGGGTGCTGATTTTAGTTTGTCTAATTGGGAGAAGTACTTGTTGGAATTAATAATTTGACTTTCCAGAAGGAGCTCATGGTAGAGGACTCTCTTCCAATCTCACCATATACACAACATCATCTTCTTAGAATGAAGACCAGCATTTGATGTGGTTGGTGGTGGTTTATTTCACTTGTTCCATGATCTCTTCCATTCCACACTATTGTACAATATCCACTTTTCATTGCTCATCACAATTTATTTTAAAAATGGAAAATTTTCATTATGTTTAAGTAGAGAATCATATGCAAAAATACAGTCAAAAGGTTTCATCTACTTAATTTATATGGTACCCAAACATCAAAGCGATTAACATAACTAATCTGGTGCAAATGATTGTCAATGCTTGATGTGGATATTTTGAGTATGTTGGTTACTTCCCACATGATATAGCATTGATTGCTCTCAATTAATGTCTTGATTTGATTGCTATCAATTGCAACTGGTATACTCAACTGTGGAGCATTGTCCAGTGAGAAATCTCCAGCACAAAATTTTGCTAACCACTTTAGACACATTTGATCAGTCACAGCACCTTCTCCATACACTGCACAAGTCTTTATTTGTGTTTCAGTTGTGTTTTTACCTTTCTTGAAATAATAAAGTATAATAGGCCAAAAATGTTGCTTATTTTCTTCCATCTTCACTATTAAAATGACTACACAAAAATTCACCAATTTTGATAAGTTTTTTTAAATGCATGCTGATGTGACAGCTGTCACACTATACTTGTTTCAAATGAAATTAAAGACAACTAAGCACTATTACATCCATCTTACAGAAAGAAAAAAAAAACAAATGTTTTGGCCAACCCAATATTTTACACATGTATTGAAGTTGAAGCAAGTTATTGTAGTCTTCAAAAAGTGATAAAATATAAACATGGCCAGTGTGGCTCAGTTAGTTGGAGCATCATCCCATAGACCAATTTCCAGGTCATAGGTTCAATTTCCATTCAGGGCATGTACTCAGGTTGCAGTTCAATCCACAGTCAGGGTATGTACAAGAAGGCAACTAATCAATGTTCCTCTCTCTAATCCTCTCTCTAAAAGCAATGTAATATGTTCTTGGTGAGGATAAAACATAGTGATAAAATATATATAAATATTATTTTATATTTATATTATAAATATGTAAGAAATATATGTGTACATATATACATGTGTATATATATGTGTGTGTGTGTGTGTGTATATATGTATATATATATATGAAATGAATCATTATTCAGCCATAAAAAGAAATGAGGTACTGAAATATACTACAACATGGACAAACCTTGAAATAGTATGCTAAATGAAAGAAGCCAAACAAAAAGACCACATATTATATAAATGACTATTTACATTAAATATCCAGAATAGATAAATCCATAGAGACAAAATGCATATTGGTGGTTGCCAAGGTCATGGGAGGGAAGAATGAGGAACAACTGCTTAATGAGTATAGGTTTCCTTTTGGGGTGGTGAAAATGTTTTAGAACTAGCTAGAGGTGGTAGTTCCACACCATTGTGAATGCACAAAATGTCATTGTATTGCTCACTTTAAAATGGTGAACGTTTTCATGTCAATGTCACTTCAAAGCATTTTAAAAAGTGATGACTTGCGTATGTGAGAGTTGTATCATCACATGCCCTGACAGCTTACCTCCCCGGTACTCGGTGTTATTCCGCCAGTCATTTAGGTCGATTTCTGCTGTGCCAGCTAACACCAGCTCTAGTTCCCTGGCATCAAACACGGAGACAAGTCTAGAGTCTATGACCTGAAATACAGATTAGACTTCAGCATACATGCCCAACCACATTGAAAGTTCTGTTCATTATTATTATTTTTATGGCTTAAGGTAGGAAACTGACCATTATTTACAACTTTTTTCCTCTAATGTGCTATTATTGTGACTTTCATGAGCAGGGAAAAGAAAAAAGTTCCCATGATTTCTTATACCCCCACCCAGAATGATGGTATGAACAAACCTGACTCAACTTTATAGTAAAAATTAAATTTTCAAGTAAAATTTCATTTTAAAGACAAAAAGTCTAAATCACTGTGAATTGACTCAATAGCTATTAGTATTATCATTTCATTTAAAAAGTATACTTTCTTCCACATCAAACTATGACTTATTTCTTAAGAATGGGCATTGAAACCATTGTACTTTTCTTCATTTCCCCCCTCACTTCCTTTCTCCCTTCTTCAAAGATTTGGGAGGACATGCTTTGTTAGTTTTATGAGCTCTGGCCTTCCATCTCAATGCCATATGTACCAGGCACAACTGAATACCTGTAGCAGGTACCATCTTTAATCAAACCAATCATGGGTGAGCCAGTGACTCATACTGTTATCTGCTATGGCAGGGAAAGAAAACCCAAGCCTTGAAAAGACATTTACAGCCACTTGTTTATAAACTGGAAAAGCTTAAGGATGACAATTTTTGGTGCACAAGGAGGCTAGCAGCTGTCATAGTTCTCTTGATTTAAACCTCAGCCTGTGGCACAAAGTGGCACTGTAACAAAATAAAATCTAGCAAAAGTGGACAGTGCACTCCAACGACTTCGCTTCCTTTATTTTTATTTTACTGAATGAAAAAAAAATGAACCATGCACATATCCTGACAGGAGATGTACGTTTATACTTGACACACCAGGGCCACACCAACACCAATTTTGTGAGAATATTTTTCAGCTACCACAAGAATTGGGTTTCTCAGAAAACCCTGAACCCTTATTATCTACCTCAGGTAGGTCCTCTTTACACTCTGGAGAGTAAAGCTGAATCATTTGCTATGGTTCTTCCACTCCCTTTTCCTCACAAGTGTTCAGTGATGAAGGACTTGTTCATTTGGGCCTAGGACTTACCTCATAGAAGCCACGCACCAGGGCCTCTGTCTGCTGAACCACACCACGTTCCACTCGCCACTTCACCAGCCTCTCGATGTACTCCTTCTTGTTCTTCTCTGTCACCTGGGTATTGGCTCCTCCAGATTTTAGTTCCCTTTCTGTTACCTTATAGAAAAACAGAAAGATTGTGATGCTTACTAACTCAGCTCACAATGAGACATAACTATTTTAGGTGCATGAACTACACACAAAAACATCCTCTTCACATGAGTTCAGTGTTATTACCTCCTCAGTTCATTTTTTTCCCTGGAAGTTACTAAAAAGACCCTGGTTGTTTTAAGAAGATATTAAGTACTTTAGAAGAACTGCATTTATTTGTTTTATAAAGAGGAAATGTTTCCTTAACTCAAGAGACATAATGGAAATAAAAGTAAAATGCCCCTTCTGGTCCCTAAATGAAGCTTAATGTCCCTATACAACAGGCACATACTTGACTTCCCGAATTTAACTTATAGCAAATTCTTAACAGCCACCAGTTTCTCTGCACACAGAATCACTGGAAGCAAAATAGCATAGGATGGGAAGATGGTTTTTAGAGTCAGGTAAAATAGTGACTGAAGAATGACAGCTTGACCTTCAGAAAGGAAACAGAGAATGGATGATACTACCCCTTAGTATGGTGATGCATGTTTATTAGGACAAGTTTGAGTCATCAAAAAAAGCTACAGTAAGGAGATCCAACATGGCAGCAAACTAGGTAAATGTTACACTCACCTCCTAGGACCAAACTGAAATTGCAACTAAAATATAGAAAAATCAACCTGAATAACCAACTGAAGATTAGCAAAATAGAAGCTTTATAACCAAAGATTTACAGAAGAAACCACATGGAGAATGAATGCTCCATAGAGCAGAACCAGGGCCAGTCACAGAATGTGATGTTGGCCTGCACCAGAGTGGCTCTCAAAAGGACCCAGACACACCCAGTAACCAGCTTCAGACAACAAAGGATCAGGACACAATTAGTTTCACAAACAGCATATACAAAAGAAGATCTTCACAGATGCCCGACACTGCTGAGGCAAGTTCTGCTTCATGTGGTCGGCACCTGCACAGCAGATTGTTAAGCCTGTCCAGCAGATTTTGCAGATCATCCTGGTTCCTGCAGGCAGCGGGGGAGCAGGTCTCTGTTTTTCCTTGCCTGTGTTTTTGGCAAGGATTGGGACTCAGTGTGGGATATAATAATCACAGGTGCCCAGTTTTCATCTCATGCCCTAGGAGCACTGTGTGGCCCACACTTTCCACTCTGTGTAGATGCATCAGGCTGGTGCGCAGAAGCCACCTTGCTTTGTACCACTTTGATCAATCCATGAGGTGCCCTGAGTGTAAGGAAATTGCACCCACACTCCTCCCTCTTCGTTGGCCTGGCTCCTGCACGCATAAGGTCTCTGCACAGTGTGCCTCAGTTCCCCTTTTAAAAAGTCTCTTTGGGTGCTGCTTCCACTCTGAGCCACTGCTTACCTCTTTGATCAATCCAAGAGGTGCCCTGAGTGGGAGCAAATTGTGTCCACACTCCTATCTCTTTCTTGTCTGGACCACTGCATGTGTGAGGTCCCTGTGCAGTGTGCCTCAGTTCCCCTTTTGAAAAAAGTCTCTTTGGGTGATGCTGCTGCTCTGAGACCCTGCTTGGCTTTCCACACACTCCAACTTTCTCACACCCCAGTCTATCTCAGTCACAGCCCACCTTTTCTCCCAGCTCTAAGTGCCACCAGGATCTCTGAAATTCTCTGGTACTGTCCCTGGCTGGCGACCACTGACTCAGCTTGGGTACACTGCTGGCTGTATGCACTGGCTGTCTTCTCCCCCACCCCTCAGCAATTTTACTCATTCAGGTCTCTCCTGGTAAGGGCAAGGGTTTAGGATTTCCCTACCATGGGAGGGGAGGGAGCCGCTAGGCTACTATCCCCATTAGAGGAGAGGACCCAGCTTTCCTCTAATGTCCCTGTGGCAGCTGCAGATTCTGGAGCCAGGCTCAGGGATCTTCCCCGTCAGCATATAACATCTCCTTACTACCTATTTTGAAGCATACTCTGCATACTTTGGCCTACAACCTTTGTATCAGCTAAGATTCTGTTGTCTACTTTGTTTTATGGATGATTGGCTAAGTGTCCCAGTTGTGTGCATGAGCAAGTAGGCTCAGCTCCTACCTACTTTGCCACCATCTTCCAAATGCTGAATATATTGTTTTCAATTACTGTTTTGTGTTTCTTTCAATAAATTCCCACAAGTGTAATCAATGGGCCACAAGTAGTTCCATTTGTATTTCTTGAGGTAACTCCATACCGCTTTCTAGTGTATCTGCAGCAATCTGCATTTGCAGCAACAGTGCATGAGAGTTTCTCTTTCTCCACATTCTCGCCAGAACTTGCTGTTTGTTGATTTTTTGATGATAGCCATGCTCACAGTTGCGAAGTGATGTCTCATTGTGGTTTTAATCTGCATTTCTCTGATGATTAGTGGCTTTGAACAGCTTTTCTTATGTCTATTGGCCATCTGTATATTCTCTTTGGAGCAGTATATATTCATGTACTTTGCCTATTTTTAATTGTTATTTTTGGTGTTGAATTTTAAGAGTTCATTATAAATTTTAGATATTAAACATTTATCGGATATATCATTGGGGAATATATTCTCCCCTTCAGTGGGCAGTCTTTTCATTTTGTTGATGGTTTCCTTTGCTGTGTGAAACCTTTTAGTCTGATGTACCCTTTCTGTTTATTTTTCTTTTGTTTCCCTTGCTCAAAAGATATATCTTAAAAATATGGCTACAAGAGATGTCTAAGATATGGTTTATAGTCTAACATTTAGTGTGTAATCTATTTTGAGTTTATCCTTGTGTGTGGTGTAAGAAGATGGTCTAGTTTCATTTTTTTTGCACATATCTGTCCAATTTCCCAACACCATTTATTGAATAGACAATCCAAAGTACATTGTAAATTTTTACCTCCTTTGCCAAACATTAATTGACTATAAAGGAATGGGTGTATTTCTGGGCTCTCTATTCTCTTCCATTAATCTACATTTGTTTTTATTCCAGTACCATGCTACCTTGATTACTATGACCCTGTAGTATACTCCAGTTTGATATTAGGTAGCATGGTTCCTACAACTTTGTTCTTTCTCAAGATTTCTATTCAGGGTATTTTGTGGTTCCATATAACTTTTCGGAATATTTGTTGTAGTTCTGTGAAATACACCATTGGTATCTTGACAGGAATTTTATAGGATCTGTAGATAGCTTTTGGCAGTATAAAGATTTCTTTTTGTTATAGAACTGCCTTTTGACCTGGCAATTCCACTGCTAGGATTATATTCTAAGAGCCCTGACACAACAGTCCATAAAAACCTATGCACCCCAATGTTCATAGCAGCACAATTTACAATAGTCAAGTGCTGGAAGCAACCTAAGTGCCCATCAGTAAATGAATGAATCCAACACCAATGGCATATTTACATAATGGAATACTACATAGCAGAAAGAAAGAAGAGCTCCTACCCTTTGCAACAGCATGATAGAACTGGAGAGCATTATGCTAAGTGAAGTAAGCCAGGTGGTGAGGGGCAAATACCAAAGGATCTCACCTTTAAGTGGAACCTAATCAACAAAACAAAAAAGCAAGCAAAATATAACGAGAGACATTGAAATTTAGAACAATCTGACAGTAACCATAGGGCAGGTGGGAGGGGAAAATGTGGGGGAGGAGGGGAAGGGTTTTCAGGAACAACTCTAAAGGACACGTTGACAAAACTAAGGGGGATGGAATCAGGTGAAGGAGGTGGGGATGGCTGGGGTTGTGGGGAGTCATGGGGGATAAATGCAGACAACTGTACTTGAGCAACAATAAAATAATTTTAAAAAGATTTTTTTGGTTTTTTGATAATTTAATATTTTTATTTATTTCTTTTTCTTTTTTTATTACTGTTCAAGTTGAGTTGTCCCCATTTTCCCCACACTGCTTCCCTTCACCCCATCCATCCCTGCCTCCAACCCTCAAGGGGGGAGGGGGATAATGTGGCAATGAGGGGATGGGTCATCAAGGAACATGTATAAAGGACTAATGGATAAAGACAATGAGGGGGGAGGGTTGAATGTTGACGTGGGAGTTGGTAGGGGAGAGTAATGGGGGAAAATGGGGACAACTGTAATTGCAGAACAATAAAAAAGAAAATATAATGTCTATACTATGCAAAGCAATCTGTAGATTCAATGCAATTCCTATCAGGACATTAATGGTATGTTCTATAGAACTAGAACAAATATTCCAAACATTTATATTAAACCACAAAAGACCTCAAGAAGCCACAGCAATATTGAGACAGAAAAAAGTTGGAGGCATCAGGTTACCTATACTATAAGGCCTTTATAATAAAAATAGTATGGAACTAGCAAGAAAACACACATATACACAACAGAAATAAACCCACAACTTTATGGTCAGTTAATATTTGACAAAGGATGCAAGAACATACAATGTGGTAAAGATAGTCTTTTAAATAAATTGTGTAGGAGATATTGGATAACTATATGCAAAAAAAAAAAAAAGAGAGAAACAATCAACTTTTTATACCATGCACAAGAATAAACTGAAAGTGGATTAATGACTTAAATGTTAGACTTCAAGGCATAAAAATACTGGAAGAAAACATAGGCAGTAAAATCTTGGACATTTCTCATAGAAATATTTTTTTCTGGTGCATCTCGTTAGCAAGACAAACACTAAACAAAAAGAACTACATCAAACTTTTAAAAAGTGTTTTTAAAATGTATTTTTATTGCATTTTTACTTTCATTGTTCTTCAAGTGGTCCCCATTTTTCCCAACCACACCCCACTGCCCCACCCATCCCCGACCCCCACACCCATATTGACAACTTTTAGCTGTGTCTAGTGTGCTTTATACATGTTCTTTGATGGCTCTTCCCCTATTTTCCCTCATTATCCCTCCCCACTCTCTTGTTTTTCCCTTGCTGCTTTTAAGAATTTCTCTTTGTCTTTTTATGATGGGTCTTAGAGTATGCCTCTTTTGGTTTATCTTGATTAGGACCCTCTAACTTGCATGGTTTTTCTCTGCTTCAGGTTTGGAAAGTTTTCTGTCATTATTTTTTCAAACGGGGCTTATATCCCTTGCTCTTTTTCTTGTTCTTCGGGCATGCCTTTGATTCAAATGTAGTTTTGTTTCATATTATCTTGCAGTTCCTTTAGTTATATTTGTGGTTTTTTTTAGTCTTTTTTCATGCTTCTGCTCTACTTGGGTATTTGTTTCTATGTTGTCTTCCAGCTCACTAATTTGGTCCTCTGCTTCATTCAGACTGCTTGTATTTCCTTGTGGTGTGTTTCTCATTTCAGAAATTGTATTCTTCACTTCTTCCTGGTTCTTGTTTATAGTTTTTATTTCCTTTTTCATATTCTCATTCTCATTCAGTTCCTTGTAGCTGTCCGTGATTTCTTTGAGCATCATTATAACCATCCTTTTGAATTCTATATCTGATAGTTTGCTGCCTCCATTTCATTTAGCTCTTTTAGTGGGGAGTCTTCAATTCCTTTTGATTGTAGATTATTTTTCTCCACATTTTAACTGAATTTTTGGGTTTTTTTTTCTGTGATATTCAACACCCTTCTTTGTAGCTCTCTTCATATGGTGAACTTCTATGGTAGGAATTCTCTGGGACTCATTGGTGTGGCCTCTTTGATTTTCTTGTCTGGATGCTCTAAGGCTTACTTTTTTTCTGTTTGAGGTGCCTCTCTTGTTGTATTTATGTTCTACCCATTGGTGACTCCTTTGTTGGTGGGTTCTCTCCTCCAGTGTGTTTATTGGTATTCACAATTTCCACATTATTTTGTTTGTGATCTGAGGTAGAGCAAAAGCAGAGGAGAGTATGGTAGCATGAGAATATTCAATGGTATTTAAAGTACCAACAAGTAGAGGACAGATAGGAGATCCTTTGGAGAAGATAAGTACAGCAATAATCCTGATATATCACCCAGCTAACCATTTTTTATAAGAGGAGAAAAAGATAAGACTCTTGTTAGAGGGGAAAAAGAATGTGAGCTCACTCCAGAAAGAGCACTTAAATGAGGTTAGATGGTGATATGTAGTGAGAGTAATGGATAGAAACTTGGTGTACTGTGCAAGAGAATGAAGTTAAACACAACAGAAGTAAAGCTCAGGAAGACAGTAAAATGGACCAAGTCAAGGGAAAGATACTGTGTAGGAATGGGAACAACAATAATATTAAAAGTAATATGATCTGAATAAAAAGAATAAAAAGTAAAAGACCAAGAGTAGTGTGTTTTTGGAGTACAAGTGAAGTTAAGGAAGAAAAGTTAACATTCAATGTGAAAGGGAGAACAAAGAAAACCAATCAAACAATGAAATCAAACAAAATAAAGAAAACTAAGTGGAAGGAAGAAATAAAAAATAAAAATAACAAAAAATAAAAATAAAAAGTAAAAAATGGAGATCTAAGCTGGCGGGGAGATAGCTGGCAGCAGAATTGACATCCCTCTACCCACTGGTGAAACACCTAGCCAGTCTTCTGAGGAACAGAGCAAACAGCCAACAGTATTCCAGCATATATGAAGATTGGAGACCAAAATTATATGGGACATTGAATTCTTGTCCAAGAATTAAGGAGAGTGCTTTGGGGCAATAAGTAAGGAGAGTGCTTTGGGACAATAAGATCCCCGAGACAAGTGGGGGAACAGCGTGAGTTGCAGCCCCAGGCCCAGCACCTGCTGGGCCTGCTGCAAGATTCTTGGGAGAGAGCCAGGCTGGGCTCTGTGAGAGGCCAGGTGCTTGTTTAGACTGGCAGGCTTAAATAGGAAGAATTTTTCAAAAACAAAAAGGGAAAAAAAGAAGCACTCTGTGGCTGTTTGGGGAATTCTCCACAGCAACAGTCTGCCTCCTACACCACTGCCCCCAGCAGCCCAGTGTTCAGTGTGCACCTGGTGATTGACAGCCCAGGGTGGCCCGCCCATGCACGCTCCAGAAGAACCCGGAAGGTGGGAAAACAGTGGCCCTTGAGCAGGCAGTGGCTCGACAGATCCTAATCCAGGGAAATGGGGGACTATGCATACCTGTGATCTGCAGCCTGGAGGCAACCTGCCCACGCTCACTCCAGAAGCACCAGGGGAAGTGCACACAGGTCTGTAGAGTTCATGCCTGGGGCACCAGGGACAAAGCGCCTCCCGCTAAGGCCCTGTGCCCAGAGCAAAGCAGGGTCGATCACTCTGTAGGTGATAGGCGGAAGTGCCCTGAAGAGGGGAGCTGCAGTCTGAGGAAAGACTTGACTCAGAGGGGGACTAAACTACTTGGAAGGGGCACTGAGAGACCCTAGCATCTAGGCCAGCAAAGAGCAAGAAGGTAGTGTATCAGTTGCCCCTAAGTGGTGCACTTCAAGGACAGCACAACTGGTGGACTAAAGGCCTAGGTTGGTCACAGAAGGGCACCTAGGAACTGGGCTGGAAGCTGGACAACAGTGAAGAGTGTATCTCAGGAAGGGAGAAAAGTGAAACCAATACCTTCCCAGCCAGATGCAGCCAGGAAGACCAGAAGAATAGGTCTGTCCAGTTTAAAGCCAGCAGAAGGCTTTAAAAAAAATTCCTTCTTCTTTTCTGTCCATCTTTATTTTTTTATTCCTTCTTCCTCCCATTCCTATATTACTCTCTGTTTCTACCCTTTTTATTTTTTAAAAAATTTTTTAAATCTAAAAACTTTTCTTTTAATTCCTTCTTCCTTTTTCCCCTTCTTTCTTTTTATTCCTCCTTGCTTCCTTTATTCCTTTCTGTTCATGATTCCTTCTCCCTTCCTTCCTTCTCTTTTTTCCCCCTTTCTTCTTTTCCCACAGGTGAGACATTAAAACCTGGAGCTGTGAAAAGTCTAGAGTTAGACCCAAACAAGGGTCATCCCCAAAAAACAGAGACACTGAGACAAATTTCACTTTGCTACTCCAGAGAACTTGCAAGGTGGGAGCAGTGAACATCAGTACACTTGCTGGAGGAGAAAATCCACTAACAAAGGAACCACCAACAGAAAACAACAGAAGAAGGTGAAAGAGGAAGTAGAACCCACAAACATCAATCCCGAACTGACCTAGAAATACAAACAACTGGTGGAGGAATTACCCAAACAAACATCCGAACAAGAGTGAGAGAGAAGCCTCAAAACCTTGTTCACACAGAAGAATCAACTTCAACACAATCTGTCCAAACCTGCACAACAGAATACAAAGCATGGTGGACGGAGTGACCCTCAGTTAACCAGCTAGAGGAGCCACCAAAGAAAGACGCAACAACAATCAAAACCCAAAGACATACAGAGAACCAACATAAACAACAGTCCAAGACCAGCGAGCTCAGGAGATTAAGGAGACTGCAGCACTGAACCTTACAGGTACTCTGCCATAGAAGTTCATACCGTAAGCACAGGGAGACAGAATAGATAAATTTAAGAAACAGAGCCTAACAAGAAGACTTTCACAAACAATGGAAAGACAAAGAAACAATCCCCAAATAAAAGGAAAGTAGGAAGCCCCAGAAAGAATGATAAATGAAAGAGAGGCAAGTCAGCTATCAGATATTGAGTTCAAAGCATTGGTTATCAGGAAGCTCAATGAGCTCACAGAGAATTACCAGAAACTACAGGGAAACTACAATGAACTCACTGCAAACCCTATCAACATGAAAGAGGAAATAGAAACTATCCACAAGGGCAAAGAAGAAATGAAGAATAAAATTTCTGAACTGAAGAACACAGTAGAAGGAATAAAGAGCAGGCCTGATGAAACAGAGGATTGGATCAGCGATCTGGAGGACAAGGTAGAAAAAAACACCCAGAAAGAGCAAGAAAAGGAAGAGGCTCAGAAAGAATGAAGAGAGATTAAGGGAAATGCATGACAACATGAAACATAATAATATCTGTATAATAGGGCCACCAGAAGGAGAAGAAGAAGAGCAAAGGATAGAAAACCTGGTTGAAAAAGTAATGATGGAAAACTTCCCTAATCTGATGACAAAAAGTCACACAAATCCAGGAAACACAGAGTCCCAATCAAAAGAAACCCAAAGAGGCCCACTTCAAGACACATCATCATTAAGATGGCAAAATTCCAAGACAAAGAGAGAATCGTAAAGGCAGCGAGGCAGAAACAGGAAGTAACATCCAAGGGAGGCCTAATAAGGTTAGCAGCTGATTTCTCAATGGAAATTCTCTAAGCCAGAAGAGAATGGCAAGAAATATTCCAAGTAATGAGATCGAGAGGCCTGCTACCAAGGCTACTGTACCCAGCAAGGCTCTCAATCAAGATAGAACGCCATATAAGGAGCTTCCCAGACAAAGGAAGTCTAAAAGAATAAACTTCCACCAAACCAGCTATGCAAGAGATACTAAAGGGGCTATTTTAAGGAAAGGAAGGAAAAGAGAGAAAGGAACACAAGTACAAAAAAAATTGGCAAAGAATAAGTACCTATCAATAATAACCTTAAATGTAAATGGATTAAATGCTCCAAACAAAAGACATAGAATAGATGAATGGATATGGAAGCACAACCCACACATAGGCTGCCTACAAGAGACCCACCTCAGGACAAAAGACCTACACAGACTTAAAGTGATGAGCTGGAAACAAATTTTCTAAGCAAACAGACAGGAAAAAACAGCCAAGGTAGCAATACTCATACCTGAGAAAACAGACTTCAAACGAGGGTCATAAAGAGAGAACCAGAAGGACATTTCATAACACTCAAGGGAAGAATCCACCAAGAAGATATAAACATTTGTAAATACATATATACTCAACATAGGAGAACCCAAATACACAAAGAAAATCTTGGAGGACTTCAACAAAGGTATTGATGGCAACACAATTATAGCACAGAATTTTAACACCCCACTGTCAAAAATGGACAGATCTTCCAAAAAATAAATCAAAAAAGATATTGTGGCATTGAACAATGCCCTAGAAGAAATGGACTTAACTAATATATATAGAGATTTTCACCCCAAAGAAGCTAAATACACATTCTTTTCAAATGCACATGGAACATTTTCAAAGATAGACCATATCATAGGACACAAAACAAGCCTCAACAAATTTAAGAAATTTGAAATCACTTCGAGTATTTTATCTGACCACAAGGGACTGAAATTAGAAACTAACCCCAAGTAAAAAGCCCCAAAACACTCAAAATCATGGAGATTGAATAGCATGCCATTAAACAATGAATGGGTCAAAAATAAGATTAGGGAAGAAATCAAAAATTTCTCGAAACAAATGAAAATGAACTCCCAAGAACCCAAAACTTATGGGACACAGTGAAGGCAGTCTGAAAGGAAAGTTCATAGCGATACAGGCCTACCTAAAAAAGATCGAAACATTTCAAACAACCTAAACACATGCCTACAAGAACTCGAGGAACAACAACAAAGACAGCCTAGAGCAAGTAGAAGGAAGGAAATAACCAAGATCAGAGGAGAATTAAATGACATAGAGACAAAAAACACAATTCTAAGGATCAATGAATCCAGGAGGTGGGTCTTTGAAAAGATAAACAAAAAAATGGACAAGCGTTTAAGCAGGCTCATCAGAAAAAAAAGAGAGAGGACCCAAATAAATACAATCAGAAATGAAAGAGGAGAGATTACAACTGATGCCACAGAAATACAAAGGATTGTAAGAAACTACTACAAAGAACTGTATGCCAAGAAATTTGAAAACCAAGGTGAAATGGACAAACTTCTAGAAAAATATAATATTCCAAAACTCAGTGAAGAAGAAGCAGAAAGCCTGAACTGACCAATATCAACAGTGAAATTGAGCAGTGATCAACAAACCCTTGAAACACAAAAGCCCTGGACCAGATGGTTTCAGAGGAGAATTCTACAAAGCATTTAAAGAAGAACTAACCCCTATCCTTCACAGACTATTCCAAAAAATCCAAAATGATGGAAGACGCCCAAACTCCTTTTATGAAACCAGAATCATCCTAATCCCAAAACCAGATAAAGACACAACAAAGAAAGAAAACTTCAGGCCAATATCACTGATGAACATAGATGCTAAAATCCTCAACAAAATATTGGCAAACTGCATCCAGCCATACATGAAAAAGATCATTCACCATGACCAAGTGAGATTCATACCACGGATGAAAGGATGGTAAAATATTCACAAAACAATAAATGTAATACATCACATAAACAAAAGCAAAGACGAAAATCACATGGTCATATCAATAGATGTGGAAAAAGCATTCCATAACGTACAGCACCCATTTATGATAAAACATTCAACAAAGTGGGAATAGAGGGAGCATTACTCAACATAATAAAGGCCATATATAAAAGACCTACAACCAACATCATACTCAATGGGCAAAAACTAAAATCTTTCCCACTAAGATCAGGAACAAGACAAGGTTGTCCACTATCACCACTTCTATTCAACATAGTATTGGAAGCTTTAGCTACAGCAATCAGACAAGCAAAGGAAATAAAAGGCATCCAAATTGGAAAGGAGGAAACAAAACTGTCATTGTTTGCAGAGGACATGATAGCATACATAGAAAATTCTCTAGACTCTGCCAAAAAACTACTTGACCTAATAAATGAATTTGGCAAAACAGCGGGATAAAAGTCAATATCCCGAAATCAAAGGCACTTTTGTATACCAACAGTGAAACATCAGAAGCAGAAATCAGGACAAAAATCCCATTTGATATAGCAACAACAACAACAACAACAACAACAACAAATACCTGGGAATAAACCCAAGCAAGCAGGTAAAGGACCTGTACTCAGAAAACTACACAACATTGAAGACAAAAATCATGGAAGACACAAACAAATGGAAACATATACCATGCTCATGCATTGGAAGAATCAACATCATCAAAATGTCCATACTACCCAAAGCAATTTATAGATTCAATGCAATCCCTATCAAAGTACCAATGGCATATTTCACAGATACAGAACAAACACTTCAAAAATTTATAGGGAACCATAAACAACCCCGAATATCAGGTGCAATTTTGAGAAAGAAGAGCAAAGCAGGAGGAATCACAATTCCTGATATCAAACTATATTACAAGGCCACTGTAATCAAAACAGCTTGTTACTGGCATAAAAACAGACAGATAGATCAATGGAACAGAATAGAGAGCCCAGAAATAAACCCAAGTCTCTACAGGCAATTAATCTTTGACAAAGGGGGCAGAAGCATGATATAGAATAAAAATAGCCTCTTCAAGAAATGGTGTTGGGAAATCTGGATAGCTACATGCAAAAAAATGAAATTCAAGCACCAACTTACACCATACACAAAAATAAATTCAAGGTGGATAAAAGACTTAAATATAAGTCGCGACACCATAAAAGTCCTAGAAGTAAACAGCATTAGGAAAATCTCAGACACTCCAGCCAGTAATATTTTCACTGACATATCCCCTAGAATAAGGGACATAAAGGAAAGAATAAACAAATGGGACCTCATCAAAATAAAAAGCTTCTGCATGGCTAAAGAAAACAGTATTAAAATAAAAAGAGAACCAACCGTATGGGAAAACATATTTGCCAATGATACCTCGGACAAGGGTTTGATCTCCAAAATATATAAAGAACTCATATGAGTGGGAATACAGGGAGCATTCCTCAACATAATAAAGGCCATATATGAGAAACCTACAGCCAACATTATACTCAATGGACAAAAACTAAAATCATTCCCACTAAGATCAGGAATAAGACAAGGTTGCCCACTATCACCACTTCTATTTAACATAGTTCTGGAAGTTTTGGCCACAGCAATCAGACAAGAAAAGGAAATAAAAGGCATCCAAATTGGAAAGGAGGAGACTAAACTGTTGCTGTTTGCAGACGACATGATAGTATACTTAGAAAATCCTATAGACTCTGCCAAAAAACTACTTGATCTAATAACTGAATTTGGCAAGACAGCAGGATATAAAGTCAATATCCAGAAGTCAAAGGCATTCTTGTATGCCAACAGTGAAACAGCAGAAACAGAAATCAGGAAAAAAATCCCATTTGATATAGCAACAAAAAAATAAAATACCTGGGAATAAACCTAACCAAGGAGGTAAAAGACCTGTACTCAGAAAACTACACAACACTGAAAAGAGAAATCATGGAAGACACAAACAAATGGAAACATATACCATGCTCATGGATTGGAAGAATCAACATCATCAAAATGTCCATACTCCCCAAAGCAATATATAGATTCAATGCAATACCTATCAAAGTTCCAACGACATATTTCACAGATATCGAACAAACACTTCAAAAATTTGTATGGAACCATAAACGTCCCCGAATATCAGCTGCAATTTTGAGAAAGAAGAGCAAAGTAGGAGGGATCAAAATTCCTGATATCAAACTATATTACAAGGCCACTGTAATCAAAACAGCCTGGTACTGGCATAAAAACAGAC
>PVJI01016629.1:0-37771 GCA_004026765.1 Micronycteris hirsuta | reverse complement strand
ATAAAAAGAGTTTGGGAGTCTTCCATCATTTTGGATTTTTTGGAATAGTCTGTGAAGGATAGGTGTTAGTTCTTCCTTAAATGCTTTGTAGAATTCTCCTGTGAAACCATCTGGTCCAGGGCTTTTGTGTGTTGGAAGTTTTTTGATTACTGCTTTAATTTCATCCGCTGTTATTGGTCGGTTCAGGCTTTCTGTTTCTCCCTTACTGAGTTTTGGAAGATTATATTTTTCTAGGAATTTGTCCATTTCTCCTAGGTTTTCATATTTCTTGGCATACAGTTCTTCATAGTAGAGTCTTATAATCCTTTGTATTTCTGTGGCATCAGTTGTAATATCTCCTCTTTCATTTCTGATTGAGTTTATTTGGGTCCTCTCTCTTTTTTTCTTGATGAGCCTGCTTAAAGGCTTGTCGATTTTGTTTATCTTTTCAAAGAACCAGCTCCTGGATTCATTGATCCTTAGAATTCTCCTTTTAGTTTCTAAGTCATTTAATTCTGATCTGATCTTGGTTACTTCCTTCCTTCTACTTGCTCTGGGTTGTCTTTGCTGTTGTTCCTCGAGTTCATGTAGGCGTAGGGTTAGGTTGTTTGTGTGAACTGTTTCTGTTTTTTTTAGGTAGGCCTGTATCACTATGAACTTCCCTCTCAGGACTGCCTTTGCTGTGTCCCATAAGTTTTGGGTTGTTGTCAGTTCATTTTCGTTTGTTTCAAGGAACGTTTTGATTTCTTCCCTAATCTCGTCCGTGACCCATTCATTGTTTAATAGCATGCTATTCAGTCTCTTGATTTTGAGTGTTTGGGTTTTTTTCCTTTGGGTTGGTTTCTAATTTCAGTCCCTGTGGTCAGAAAAAATACTTGGTATGATTTCAATTTTCTTGAATCTGTTGAGGCTTGTTTTGTGTCCTATCATATGGTCTATTTTTGAAAATGTTCCATGTGCATTTGAAAAGAATGTGTATTTAGCTTCTTTGGGGTGAAAGGCCCTATATATATCAGTTAAGTCCATTTCTTCTAGAGCAGTGTTCAATGCCACAATGTCTTTGCTGATATTTTGTTTGAAGGATCTGTCCATTTTGACAGTGGGGTGTTGAAGTCCCCTACTATAATTGTGTTGCTATCAATGTCTTTCTTGTAGTCCTCCAAGATTTTCTTTATGTATTTGGGTGCTCCTATGTTGGGTGCATATATATTTACAATGTTTATGTCTTCTTGGTGGATTCTTCCCTTGAGTATTATAAAGTTTCCTTCTGGATCTCTCTTTATGGCCCTTTTTTGGAAGTCTATTTTGTCTTATATGAGTATTGCTACCCCAGGTCTTTTTTTTTGTCTGTTTGCTTGGAAAACTTGTTTCCAGCCCTTTACTTTCAGTCTGTGTCTTTTGTCCTGCGGTGGGTCTCTTGTAAGCAGCATACTTGTGGGTCGTGCTTTCTTATCCAATCCGCTATTCTGTCTTTTAATTGGAGCATTTAATCCATTTACGTTTAAGGTTATTATTGATAGGTACTTATTCATTGCCTTTTTTTTTTTTTTTTGTACCTGTGTTCCTCACTCTCTCTCTTTCCCTTCCTTTCCTGAAATCAGTCCCTTTAGCATCTCTTGCAGAGCTGGTTTGGTGGAGGTGTATTCTTTTAGACTTCTTTGGTCTGGGAAACTCCTTATTTGGCCATCTATCTTGATTGAGAGCCTTGCTTGGTACAGAAGCCTTGGTTGCAGGCCTCTGGTTCTCATTGCTTGGAATATTTCTTGCCATTCCCTTCTGGCTTGGAGTGTTTCCATTGAGAAATCAGCTGCTAACCTTATTGGGGTTCCCTTGTATGTTACTTCCTGTTTCTTCCTCGCTGCCTTTAATATTCTCTCTTTGTCTTGGAATTTTGCCATTTTAATGATGATGTGTCTTGAAGTGGGCCTGTTAGGGTTCCTTTTGATTGAGACTCTCTGTATTTCCTGGATTTGTGTGGGTTTTTCTCTCATCAGATTAGGGAAGTTTTCCATCATTACCTTTTCGAACAGGTTTTCTATCCCTTGCTCCTCTTCTTCTCCTGGTATCCCTATTATACAAATATTATTTCGTTTCATGTTGTCCTGCATTTCCCTTAATACCTCTTCATTCTTTCTGAGCCTCTTTTCCTGTTCTTGCTCTTTTTGGGTACTTTTTTCTACCTTGTCCTCCAGCTCGCTGATCCGATCCTCTGCCTCATCGAGCCTTCTTTTGATTCCTTCTATTGTGTTCTTCAGTTCAGATATTGTATTCTTCATTTCCTCTTGGCCCTTGTCAATAGTTTCTATTTCCTTTTTCATGTTGACATAGTTTGCAGTGAGTTCATTATAGTTTCCCTGTAGTTTCTGGTAATTTTCTGTAAGCTCATCAAGTTTCTCGAGTTTCTTGAGCTGCCTGATAACATATGCTCAGTGTCTGATAGTTGTCTTGCCTCTGTTTCATTTATCATTCTTTCTGGGGCTTCCTCCTTTCATTTCATTTGGGGATTGTTTCTTTGTCTTCCCATTGTTTGTGGGATTCTTCTTGCTAGCCTCTGATTCTTAAATTGATCTGTCAAGTTCTCCGGAGCAACGAAGTTAATTTTGTGTCACTGTCTTTGTTTTTTAGGCTGACTCTTGTCTGGGTCCCACTCTATTCTCTTCACAATTCCAGGTTTTAATGTCTCACCTGTGGATAAAGAATAGAGGGGAAGGGAGAAAAAGAAGAAAAAGAAAGAAAAAAAAAAGGAAAAAGAAAAATAAAGAAAAAATAATACTAAAATAAAATAAAATAAAAAATAAGAAATAAAAAGAAGAGAAAAGTAGGAATACTAAATGAAGGGAAGGTAGAAGGAATTAAAAAAATATAGAAGGACAGATAGGAAGAAGGGTAGGGGAAAACAAACAAAGAAACAAAGAGAAAACAAAAGAAAGAAAGAAAAAAAAAGACTTCTGTTGACTGGCTTTAAAAGTGTCTTGTCAGGTCTGCTCCTCTGGTCCTTCTGTCTGCAACAGGCTGGGAAGATATCAGGTTTCCTTTTCTTTCTTCCTGAGCTGCACTCTTAGCTGCCATCCTGCCTCCAACTGAGTTGCTAGGAATTCGCAGCACCCCTTCTGGGCTCCCTGGCCTCCACACTGAGTCAGAGTTTGTGAGGTCTGTGTCTCTCCTCAGTGGGGCTCGATGGGGCTCCTCTGTTTTTCTCCCATGGAGGGAGTCGGCACCACAGGTCTCTGATCACAGTGGCTGGGTTGTGTCTCAGGCCCTCCAGGCATGAGCTCCGCGCCCCTGTATTCATTGACCGCTTTTGTCTCTGGATTCAGCGCTTACAAGCCGCCAGCCTGGGCGCCTGGGCGCGCACAATCCCCAGCCACCCCTGATTGGCTTCGCAGGGTGCGGCCCCGGTCCAGAGCTCCGGGCCTCGGGTCTCCTGGTCAGTACACTCTCCAATTCCTCTTGCTGGGAGAGCCAGCCACTGCGGACCGATCCCTACGCACACACCAACCTCTGGACTGCCAGGGACAGAGCCTCTTCCAACAGACACTGCTTTCCTGCTTTGGCTACTCACACAACCCAATCCAGTTCCCTCCCAAGGATCCGTCCAATCTTTCAATTGTGTGTGATCTTGGACGCCAATCTTCCTACATGCTGGAATACAGCTGGGTGATCGCTCTGCTCCTCAGAAAATTGACCAGATGTCTCACCAGTGTGCAGGAGGAAGCAGATCCCACTCCTTCCTATTCCGTTGCCATCTTAAGCGGCAAGAGTAGTTTCAATGGAGTACTTTATGAGAGTCTGCCTCCTGCAACCTAAGGGCTATCGTGCAGTGTCTGAGATCCCGCTAGTGTCCGGAAGGAGTATTTATTTAAGGAACTGATTGTGGGTGCTGGCAAGTCCAAAATCCATAGGACAAGCCAGCAGGCTGAAATTCAGAGAAGACAGTTGAGTCTGAAATACTCAGGATAGGCCAAGCCTGGTCAAAATTCATGCAAGGTCTCTATGTTGCAATCTTGAGGACAAATTTCTTTCCCTCCACAAAACCTGACTTCTCCTGTTAAGGATTTCAACAGATTGGATAAGTTTAAGTTTAAGACCATGAAGACTGGACTTCATGTTGCAATTCTACAAGAAGCCTGGTCTACTCCAGCTTGACCTTCATTTTGAGCATGTAGCTCTTTGGAATCACAGCTTATTGTACATAACCTTTCCTTTAAAACCCCCCAACTACTGCCAGATCTTGGCTTTGATTTTCCTCTTACTTGTCCCAAAACTATCAAACTAAATTTAGGAGAAATGTAAATGCAGGTCAAAAGCAGTTTTGGTGTAACTTTATGTTTCTTCTATGCACATAAAAACATTTTTAGGGCTTTAAATTACTTTTCCATTGAGGAATTTTATTCAAAGCATCTAGCTTAACATCCTTTCTCAAAGCTAAATTAGAAATTTTTTGATTTTCCAATATAACACGCAAACTTCAAACAAAACTATTTACCAAAATATAATTAAAATATTAACAACTGATGAAAATAATCAAATATTCTAACTAAAAATCTCTTGAAAATCATTTTACAGAGTGACAGTTTATGTATGGTGAAAGAAAAAAGGAGGAGTGTGATTTGTGGTCAAATACATTTTGAAAGTGTTGTAATAAATATTTGGGGGGTGAATCTCTCTACATTTTTGTCTGCTATGCATACTCATGTAAAGGAGAGATAAATATATTGTTGTATTTTTTGAACAAGGACTGGCATTCCAAAATATACACTTTAGAAAAGTTCCTAAAAATTAATAGGTACATGGTTTGGAACATGTGGTCATATATGTTTTGATAATATATTTTTCTAATTTTTATGCATCTAATTTTGCTAAATTTCAGCTATTAAATAGTATTTTATCCTCTATAAGACCATTTGGCATCTTTCTACAAATTTCAAAATACTTGTTAAAAGATCAAAAGGCCAATAATAACTCCTTTTTTTGGCTCTAAACTCATTTTTTTCTGTTTCAGGTTGACATTTAAGGACTCTAAGAAATCCCAAGTAGATAAAATTTCAAGATAAATATTGGCATACAGGATCCAGTAATGATTTTCTAATGAGTCACTTTGGATTTTATTGCTATGCCTATTTTCAAATTCAGTTCTCTGAGAGGTGGCAGTAACATACAAGTATTAGCTCTAGGTGGAAAAATTGCAAGGAAATTCTGATTTTAGAGAATATAAATGTGAAGGATTAAAAAACTCAATGAAAATTTTTGTACATTGAATTCTAAGTAAACTTCTTGAATCATTTGGGTTGAAAATGTGGCCCTACTTCACTCTGTAGCTGCCAGAATTAGCCCCAAGACATCTCTCTAGCACTACGTGACACTTTATTATTCACTAAAAACTCCTGCTGTCATAGACAAGAGTTTTAATTTTAATTAGTTTGCACTTGTGTAGCGTTTCTTACAGAATGAATACCATTGTGGTTGGGATAATGGATGGACTTCTCAAGCAAATATGATGATTACTAAAAAAAAGATCATCAAAGTTCCCATAATCTTCTCCCATCCTCCTAATTCAGAACATCAAATAAGTTTAACTTCCCCATCTAATTTGCAATTATTTTCTTAAATTGCATTATACTAAAAGAAAAAACACAAGTTATACATATTTCTTGTACCTAACCCTGGATTACCTTTCAAAATGATGATAATCAGCAAGCTGTAGAAAATTGTATGATATTTATAGCAACATGGTAATGAAATTAATTAAGTAATATCAAAATGAATTGAAATCTCTATGTTCTTTTTCTTGATTCAGACAATTTTATTCATAATATGAAAACCTAGATGGAATTACACGGCTTGATTACTTTTTAAAGTGATTATTGAGTTCTCCAGATACTTATTGGTTCCTCAGGGTCAGTTATCCACATTTATAAAACTCTATATCTAATTGGCAAATCTATTTCACTTACACTTTTTAAATTGCCCCACTGTTGATCAAATTGTGTTTGACAGCACCAGACTCCATTGTACAAAGTGATTTAGTTATGAATATGATTTCAGGTTTCCTAAAGCTATATTTCTGATTATGCATGATAACTAGAACAACCTACAGCTATCGTAGAGACGGGAGCTGCCACAATCATTTTCCATGTTATGAAATCAGTCTATGTTCTTTATAAATACAGGTCCCAGCAACAAGTTAAAATGAGATTTGCTACCTCAAAGTTTACACTATAGACAAGCTCAAATGGGTAGCTAACCAATAATTCCAAAGGTCAAAAGATAAAGAAAACCTATAAAATCTAGTTTATTTGACTATAGAATCTAAGAGTTAAAAGAGATATCAATGATCATCTAGTATAATGTATAACTAAGGCAGAAATCTCCTGTGTCATGTACCTGATAGAGTCTAGTCATTTTTCATTTAAACAAGTTCAATAATATAAAAAAAGCACTTGCTAATAGGGAATCCTATTAAATTTCAAAGCATCAGAGATATAGCACATCCTCATAGTTAAGCCTCTAGTCTATAGAGCCAGTCTACACAGGTTCAAATCCCTTTTCTGCTATCTCATGGCTTGGAAACTAAGTTCATTTCATAATATCTCTATACTTCCATTTTATAATTTGTAAAGTAGATTTTTATAAATATTAAGTTAATTAATATGTACAAAGACAATTAGTAATGTATAAACATACTTAGAGTAGCTGTTGGCATGAAATCATTAATATTTTTACATTAATGGTAAATTCTATGGTAATTCTATGGTTAGTTTTAAGTATATTTTATTGATTATGCTATTACAGTTGTCACAATTTTTCCCCCTTTGTCCCCCACCTGGTACCCCCCTTCCCTCCAGCAATCCTCCCTCCTTAGTTAGTGTCCATAGGTCATGAATACAAGTTCTTTGGCTTCTCTATTTCCTAAACTATTCTTAACATCTCTTTGTCTATTTTGTACCTATCAATTATGCTTCTTAACCCCTGCACCTTTTCACTCATTCTCCCTCTCCCTCTCCCAGCTGATAACCCTCCATGTGATCTCCATACTTACAATTCCATTCCTGTTCTGGTTGTTTGCTTAGTTTGTTTGTTGTTTTTTTAGATTTAGTTGTCAACAGTTTCGAATTTCTTGCCTTTTTAGTGTTCATAGTTTTGATCTTCTTTTTCTTAAACAAGTCTCTTTAATACTTCACATAATAATGCCTTGGTGATGATGGACTCCATTAGCTTTACCTTGTTTGGGAAGCACTTTATCTGCCCTCCCATTCTAAATGATAACTTTGCTAAATAGAGTTATGTAGGTTGTAGGTCCTTGATTTTCATCACTTGGAGTACTTCTTGCCAGTCCCTTCTAGCTTGCAAAGTTGCTTTTGAGAAATCAGCTGACAGTCTTATGGGAACTCATTTGTAGGTAACTATTCGCTTTTCTCTTGCTGTTTTTAAGATTCTCTTTTTATCTTTAACTTTTGGCATTTTCATTATGATGTATCTTGGTGTGGTACTCTTTGGGCCCAACTTGTTTGGGATTCTCTGTGCTTCCTGGACTTGTATGTCTATTTCCTTCACCAGATTGGGGATGTTTTCCTTCATTATTTTTTCGAATAAGTTTTCAATGACTTGCTCTTCTTCTTCTCCTTCTAGCGTCTTTAGATTTGGATGTTGGCACATTTGGAGATGTTCCAGAGATTTCTTATATTATCCTCATTTTTTTTTTTTGAATTCTTATTTCTTCTTTCTATTCTGGTTGAATGCTTATTTCTTCCTTATGTTCCAAATTGTTAATTTGAATCACAGCTTCCTTCCCTTCACTGCTGTTTCCCTGTAAATTTTTCTTTATTTCACTTAGTGTAACCTTCATTTATTTCTTTATGTTGTTGCTATACTCAGTGAGTTCTTTGAGCATCCTGATCACCAGTGTTTTGAACTCTGCATCTGATAGGTTGGTTATCTCTGTTTTGGTTAGTTTTTTTTCTGGGGTTTTGTTCTGTTCCTTCAGTTGGACCATATTTCTTTGTCTCTTCAGTTTGGCAGACACCCTGTGATTTGTTTCTGTGTATTAGGTAGAGCTGCTATGACTTCCCATCTTGGTAGTATGGCCTAATGTAGTAGGTGTCCTGTAGGATTCTGTAGCACAGCCTCCCCTATCACAAAAGCTGGTACTCAAAGTGTGTCCTTTGTGTGGGCTGAGTACACCTTCTTCTTGTAATTGAGCCTAGGCTGCTGTTGGCAGATCAATGGGAGGGATATACCCAGGCCAATCAGATTCAAGGACTGACTGTGACCACTAACCACCAACTTCACTCTCCTTGAAGGAATAGCTGTGCATGGGCAGGGTGGCAGTGCTTCAACATGGTCTGTAGTTGTCCACTGGGTTCACAGGCTCTGGGTTTTCCTGGGTGGTGCAGGGCAATGTCAGTCCCCACCTGTGTTGTGCCTGGGGCCACCCTGCCTGAGCTATAAAGCAATCTGAGATGGCTGCTACTTGTGCTGGGCTTGGAGATTTCCAGGCTAAGCCAAGCTATGAATCTAGGCTGGCTGCTGCTACTGCCAGGCTGGGACCACTTAGCAAAAGGTATAGGGACTGGGGCCTCACTGAGGCTGCCTGTTGCTTGTTTGAGAGGATTTAGGAAGCTGTGAAGCAAAGACCAACCATTCATATGGAAAAGTCAGTGTTAACAGTTTGTGTGGGCCTGTAACTTGGGTGGGCCAAGTTTATTTCACTTAGAATATGCCCTCAAGGTCCATCCATATTATCACAAATGGCAAAATTTCTTTCAGGTGGGAGCAAATTTTTGCTTTCTTCTAAAATCTGTCTTGTTCAGCCTCCTCACCTCCACTCCAGCCTCTTCTATGCCTACAAAGGTGACCCAGAGGACCTACAAGGTATTCACCTCTGGCCCCCAGCAGCTGCTGGTACTCAAATGTGCCTGACATCCATACCAGCAACTTGGCCTTTTCCCAAATAAGTGGCAGCTACTAGGTTTGCCTACGTGCCAACACGAATCTGACAGAGGGTTATGGCTCGGTTGGGAGTATGAGAAGCATCACAGCTGTGCAAATAAACCAGATCCACTGGGCCCCCTGAAGCTGGAGGGGCCCCCAACATCCAGGCCTTGTGCAACCCAGAGAAGGAGTGGATCAAGAGCCTTTACAATAAGTTTGCTTCCTTCATTGATAAGATACAAACCATAGAGCAGCAGAATAAGATTATGTAGACCAAGTGGACTCTTCTGCAGCAGCATAAAACAACTTTCAGTAATGTGGAAAACATGTTTGAGAGCTACATCAGCAAACTTCAGCAGCAACTGGACACATTGGCCAGGAGAAACTGAGGCTGAAGGCAGAATTTGGCAATATCTAGGGGCTGGTGGAGGACTTGAAGAATAAGTACAAGGAATAAATCAGCAAGTGCACAGAGATAAAATTTATCCTCATCAAGAAGAATGTGGAGGAAGCTTACATGAACAAGGTAGAACCGAAGTCCCAACTGGACGGGCTGACCAATGAGGTCAACTTCTACAGGCAGCTGCACTAGGAGGGGATTCATGAACTGCAGTCCCAGATTTTCATTATGTCCATGGTGCTGTCCATGGACAACAGTTCTCTCTACCTGGATGTCATCATCGTGGAGGTCAAGGCCCACTAGAAGGAGATCACCAACTGCGGCAGGGCAGAGGCTGAGTCCATGTACCAGATCAAGTATGAGGGCCTGCAGATGTTGGCTGGGAAGCATGGTGATGACCTGCATTGCAAAATGACTGAGATTTCTAAGATGAACTAGAACAATGGCCAACTCCAGGCTGAGATGAGGGGCTCAATGGCCAGAGGGCTTACTTGGAAGCCACCATCACTGATACCAAGCAGCATGGGGAGCTGACCATTAAGGTTGCTCAGGTCCAGGTGGCTGAGCTGGAAGTTACTGTGAGAACTGCCTAGCCTGGCAGCTGCGTGAGTACCATGAGCTCATGAAGGTCAAGCTGGCCCAGGAAGTGGAGATTGCCACACACTGCAAGCTGCTGGAGGGTGAGGAGAACCAGCTAGAGTCTTAGATACAGACCATGGATACCCATACCAAGACCACCAGCAGCTACTGCCCAGCTTATGAGAAACTTAACTATACCCTGGGCTTCCAGGACAGCTTGGGCTCTGGTGGGAGCTCTGGCTCCTCCAGCCATACCAGCATCAGCTCCTCCAAAATGGTGGTTGTGAAGAAGATTGAGACTTGTGATGGGAAGCTGGTGTCTGAGTCACACTGATGTCCCGTGCAAGTGAATGACTACTATGGTCCCTCCTGTTCTCCAAGCCTGTGGGAAAGGAGCTGTGTAGGGAGTGGAGGACACAGAAGATCCACCTGAGGCTCAGCCCCAGATCTCAGCTTACCCTTGCAGTGTGGGAGTTTACTGCCTGGAAGACTGCCTCTTACCCATAGTCCCAACTAAAAGGCAAATGAACAGTCAGCCTGCTCAGTATCTATGAGTTTGTTTCTATTTTGCTTGTTAGTTCAGTTTGTTCGTTAGATTCCACATATGAGTGAAATCATATGGTATTTTTCTTTCTGTGATTGGATTGTTTCACTTAGCATAATGTTCTCCAGGACAGCTCTGAGGGAAGGGGGTTCTTTAGGGGATGGAAGGATGGAGCAAAAAAGGAAAAGGGCTCATGGACATAGACAACAGTGTAGTGAATGTGGGGGATGGGGGAGTGGAACAGGGTACAAGGGAGATAAATGGTAATAGAAAAAATATAATAAAAATAAATTTAATAAATAAATAATAAAAGCCAAATCAACTGGTTTTTTTCAAAAATAAAGTCTCAAATTTTCTTTCTTTTTAATTTTTATTTTATTTTTCTCATTTTTTTATTGTTGTTTGAATACAGTTGCCTCCATTTTCCCGCCACCACCTTCCTCCGCCCCACCCACACCCACATCCCACTCTCCATCCATCCTTCCCTGCTTTGGCTTTGTCCATGGGTCCTTTGTACATGTTCCTTTTACCTTCTTATGACTAATATTCCATTCTGTGTGGGTGTGTGGATGTATATCACATTTTCTTTATGCATTCATTTTTCCATGGACACTTAGGTTGCTTTTATGTCTTGGCTTCTATAAAGAATACTGCAATGAATATGAGGGCACAACAATTTTTTAAAGATCTTCAGCATATGTTATATTCTTTACACAATTCACATCTTTATTTTAACAAATGTTTAACTATTAAAATTAGTGTGAGGAAGTATGCCATATGCCAAATATACACACACATATACACACATGTGATCATTATTGCCTGTGGGTGCCTAGGTAGAGAGCCAGTACACGTTTCTGGAGCACCATTTTCCCTAGCAGGGTTTTCTAAGGCTTAGTCATGGCAACTGAATAAATAATAATAGTAATACTTAGTCATCATTTCACTTTCAGAAATCAGAGTCCTTCACATTTCCCCATGCCTTTAAGAGGTCAAAGATAGTAAGCAAGAAGAAAATTAATTATACACAGAAAAATAACACAGATTAGTCCTAAAAATATTAGACCATAAAGCATAGAGTATAAAGGATGGAACATCTATAGAGCCCCTTCAGTCTACAGAAACAACTTGCCATCTTATGGACTTTGCTATTTATTTGTGCAAGTGGATTTTACATAATTGCAATTTGCAGAGGGGCTTTGTTACTGCTATTCTATTAACTGCAAGATTCTAAATGTAAAGCCATTTAGCTTCTTGCTGCTACTTCTGACAAATGGTATTTAAAAATAAGCCTGCTTTCCTCAGAGGTTTTGGTTACCCTGAGACAAAAAACAACCCTCCCCAAAAAACAACTTTGAAACATTAAAATCACTCTAAAAGTATAAAGTAAAAAAAAAAAATAATAATATCTAGACTGTTGCTGTTGGGAGTCCTGAGAAGATTCTAGATCTGTTACTATATTTTCATTATTCAGAATATTTGGGTGTACATAGTAGTTTCTTTCCAGAGCACTCAAACCTGAGATCTGGGTAAGCAACCTGTATCAGGTTTGTTAGATCTCTCTCTGTTACATTCCTATTTTGTTTTCCCAAGTTTGGATTGAGTCCTAAGAGGGGCAAGAAGCAAGCCTTCTCATCAGGAAACCTCCACAAAAGCAGATATTTAATTGTGATAAATAAATGTGTGGCCCAAAGAATAAATAAAAACTAGTAACTTATTTGCATTACAGCTTTTTACTGCTTCAAAAGCTAGCCTGAGAAATCTGCCTTAACACATTAATGTAAATACATCTTATGAACTTTTTAAAATTAAAAAACACTAATATTGAATCAAAACATTATTTTTAGGATGTAAAGGAATGCTAATATTGGATAATATCTATGGTACTCTGACAATGACAAAAATATTAGCTGTTTTGCTTTTGGTGTCCTCTTGGGGCACCTGGTAAGTCTTCGAAGTTCAGCTGAAAAATGAAAACGAATGGCCCTAGAAGACTAACGTTGTCGCTTCTGCTGTTGCAGGGAACCTTGATGAAAGTCTGACAGTCAACCAACCTGCTTATGTCACATTGATTTTGTTACCATAAAGTAGTGGCTCAAGAAAACAAAAACCCAAAATTGTCGTAGGAAGTACCCGGAGACACCCTAGAGTCTATAGGAGGAAACACCTCTAAGTCAGTGTTATTTTTTAAGATTGTTGGCAACCGTTATACTTAATAGACTGAATGAAAATTTCCAATGCCCCATAAGTGTTTTCACTATGAGTGAAAGAGGCCTTAGCCAGCACTTTTTATTCAAAAGATATATGTTCATGTCCTATACACACTAGGCACTGGTGGTAGAATGGAGACTACATAGGCACAGTCCCTTCTCCCATGAAACCCATGAAATAAGAAAGTGTTCTTAAAGGATGGGGGGTGCTGAACCAAATTAGGAGCATCCCCTGAGAATTTCTTAGAAATTTCTTGGTCCCCACCCAGACCTACTGAACCACAAACTATGGGGGATGTGCACATTAATCTGGTTTTAAAACACTCCAGTTGATCTGACTCAGGTGCCACTGAAACAGAAAATATTCATTGAACTAAAATTTCAGTATTGGGAATATAACAAGCAAGAAGGAACTTAGAAAAAGTAGAGTGAACTGGCAGACAGCTCCTTACTGGTACTGGTTTTAAAGGCTTGAGATCACTGGTAGTTGTGGTAGAACGAATACGTTCCATAGCAGTAAACCTTTCTTGTCATGATGTGCGTTTTCTACCCTGTAAATAAAATCTGTGAATAGTTTGTATATGGTCCTTTAATGCTGTGTGACACTTCTTTCTACTCCAAGTTCAAAGCACAGCTCCAGAATTATTGATGGTGTGATGCTGTTTTTACAAAGCAGAGATGAGGTTTTGAACGTGTCCCAGGGCCTGGTGAGAAGTCTTCATGACAGCTCTCTTCTTGATTATGTGGGCCATGTGCAGAGGGCTCCCCCTGCCCTTGTCACCAGTGAGAGCCCTGCCACGCATCCTGTCATGTTCTGAAGCGTGAGTCCCAGGCTGTCTGTGTTAAAAACCTGAGCCTTACCAACAGATTTTCAATAGTTTTAAAATAAATTATCTGATACTAGGTGATGGGAGCCCTTACCCTTACATCTAAACCACTGGCTTTACAAATAAAGATCACTCAGGAAGCTTTTTTAAAGTACTTAAGCCAGTACCTCAAACCCCAGAGATTCAGCTGGTCTGAGAAGGAGCCAGCCATCATTATTTTTAAAGAAATTTCCAGGCAAATCTCATGTGCATCCAGGTTCAAAAAGCACTGAAACTTGCCCTGCAACTGTGGTTCATGGGCCGGACACATCATGTCACCAGCAAGCTTGTTAGAACTGCAAAGTCTCAACACAGCCCTGCAGAACCAGAATCAGACTTTTAGTAAGACCTTCGCTTCCACCCCAGGTGGTTAATGCATTAAGTGCATTAAGGCACGAAGTGCTGGTCTAAAGGGTTTGTGAGAGATCTGTGCCCCTAGTGTAAAATCATAGCACACACATGTAGCACAACCTGAGTGTGAGTTGGGATGCCTCTGGTATCTATCTCTAGGTTGTCCCCAAACTTAACACTTTTTGTGGTTTGTTAATGCCTGAGAAGATTTCTCTGGGTATATGAAAATATTTATATCAGAAAATGTTTGTTTGGTTTAGGGACAATATAGTAATCTGGTTCCAAGGCCAACTGAGGGTGATTCTAATAGCAAATTGGAAGGTTTCTTTATAAATATCACATGAAATTTATAATCCAAAGAACACTATATCCGATAATATGTTCTATTGTGTAAGAATCAAAGTACCGTCTAAAGCTAAGTTATTGATTTCACTTATTCTTAGTCATGTTTAGCTTTATAATAACTATTCAAATAAAGCATTATTATGCCCAATTTTGCATAAATAAGGAGACTGAGCCCTGGCTGGTGTAGCACAGTGGATTGAGCTCGGGCTGGGAACCAAGCGGTCCCGGTTCGATTCCCAGTCAGGGCACATGCCTGGGTTGCGGGCCAGGTCCCCGTGAGGGCCATGTGAGAGGCAACCATACATTGCTCTTTCTCTCCCTTTCTTTCTCCCTCCCTTCCCCTCTCTCTAAAAATAAATAAAAATAAAATCTTTAAAAAAAAAACTTATCTCCCATTTAAAAAAAAAAAAAAAAAAAAAAGGAGACTGAGTTCCAGGAGGATTAGTTAAAATGCCTGAAATCACACAACTAATAAAATGGCTAAGTGATATTTGAAACTAAGCCACTGAGACATCAAAAACCAAGCTCTTTTGATTATTCCAATTTGATTACTTTAATTCTGAAAGATTAAGTAAAATATCTTCTTTAAACATCTTCTAAAAGGTATAAATCATTCACTTTTCTTCATATGAACAAATCATAATTGACTGTAACTTTTCAAAACTATCCTTCATCCTCTGCCACAATGCCAAGTATTCTGTACTTAGCCCCAACTTGTGCTTCATATAATCAAATTGCTTATTTTTGGAACAGACACTTTTGAGTGACTATAGGCAAATTTGATGGGATTTGGCATGTTTTAGAATCCCTTGTCAGGCTGCAGAACTTTAAAATTTTTAGGTGCCTGCATCTTTTTAGAAACTAAAAGTGTATGTTAGAGTATTCTTATTACCCTGGACTTGATGTATACATGAAGAATGTGACAAAATTAAAGTAATAAAGCCTGTCTTAAAAGGCACTTAGTCACTGTATTCTCTTCAGTGGAAAATGACCTTGGCTGCATCTTTCATGCACCCTTGCATTTGGCTTAGGATGCATAATTCATACAGCCATCAATTAGTAGACTAGAGAGCCTGCAACAAGAGGGAATATTTCATATAAATCATTGCTGGCTAAATTTCTGGGATAATTAATAAAGTATAAAATCTGTGGACATCAATTTGTAGGCAACACAGGTTCATCAAAAGCAAATCAGTTTCCTGCATCTCTTGGAAAGAAATTGCACACAAAGAAAACACCAGATATCACTTAATCACCATTTCTTAGGAAGGACTTGATCAAGATAATATTATTTGTTGTTTTTATAAATGTGAACATAAGTGGCTCATTTATTTGGCTTAGGGCACTCAATCAACAATGCCATTCTGTGAATTAAAATATATTAATCAAGTAAGTATTCCTGCTTGTGAAGCATCTATAATCTGGCATGAAGGCTTCCAAATAAGATTTCTGATAGTTCATGTAGGTCCACAAGGTAGCCTGTAGACTTTTCAAAATGCAGATATCTCAGCATGAGTTAGTGGAGCTTCTAATGTTATTTTCATTCATTATTCCCATGTGTGTCACATGTAATCTAGAGCATTTCAATGCGCTTTGTCTTTTAGAAGTAAAGCATGTGTACCAGATAAAGCCATCCTTTTTCATTTTTAAGATACAGTGTTCAAAAATAATTGGAAACTACATTAAGAACACGGAACACCATTTTTAATGACTGCCAGAGAAGAGTCACATATGTGTTATTTTATTAACTGAGAGAAGACATAAAATGTGTTAGCCTTCATATATGAGTAAATGTTTTAACGCGGTTGCAAATTAGAATCACCTGAAGAACTTTTAAAACCCAAGTATACCTGAGTCCTGTCTCCTAGACATACAAACTCAATTAGTCTTGTCTGAGGCATAACAATAGTATTTTTTTTAACTCTAGAATTGAGTTGAATATGCAGGTGATTTTGGGAACACATTTATTGGTAATGTTGTATAGGACAGCGTGCCTCAGGCTCGATGCATGCAGATCACCTTGGGACCGGGGTGCTATAGGTCTAACAAGCTCACAGATAAAGCCAATTTTGCTGGTCCTCGGACCACCATTTGAGTAGCAAGGGTATGGGCCAGTGGTTCTCACACTTGGCCGCCCACTGGGATCAACTGGGGATTTTTAAAAAATTCTGCTGCCTGAGACCCACCCCAATGCTTCTAAATTAATTTCTATCAAATGCAATCTGTGCATTTGTTTTTTGTTTGTTTGTTTGCTTGTTTTGAGCTCCCCTGATGACTCTAATGTCTGCCAAATTTGAGAATTACTGGTACTAAAGAGAAGTGCTACTCAAACTTGTTTAAATATTAGAATTTGCAGAAGAGTTTTAAAAATATACCAACATTTCTGTCCCAGACAATGCTGATCAAATCAGAATTTCTAGGTGGTGAGACTAGATATGGAGATATTTAAAAAGGTACCCCTTATGATTTTTCTGAGAAGTTTAGTTTTAGAACCCCATAGATGGGCCTAGGAAGTATGTTAGAAAAAGCCCAGGATTTGAAGGAATTATAAGGCAAGTGTTTATTTCCCCTCGTGTACTTTCTAGCCTGTTCACAATAGCAATAAAAATAGCAATAGCAATAGCAATATATATAAACAAAAAACATATGAAGAGAGTCTTATACAACCAAGTAAGACATGAAAGGTGGTTATGACCAATAGAAAAAACTCACAATACTTCTGGGTTTTAAATCTCCATGGTTGACCAACTAATCTATAATTCCAAAGTCAAAAAAGGGTCAACTTTTAAAAAATAATGGAAATACATACCTATGCAACTATTAGAAATGAGCAAGATCAGATAAATTTTTTTGAAAAAAAATGGAGAATAATTTTTAAAATATCAAAATATACCATAGGTCATAATAATTAAAAATAATCTGTTGGGAAGAAGAATTAAAAAATTAAACAATCTACAAAATCCAAAAATGGATCTATAAATCCTATTAAAATTTCCTAAAATGCTCTAAAATTAAAGATAAAGATGTCATTATAAATCAGTTGGGAGATAATCACTTAATAAACAGTGTTGAGATAGTCTTAAAATAATAAAATTGGATCTCTACCTCATTTCATAGACCAAAATAAGTTTTAGAAGGAAAGCAGACTTAAGAAAAAATAGAATTGTTTAACCTTGGTATAAGGAAGGAGTTCTCAAAAAAATCAGAAATATATTGAAAAAATTGACAGATTTTGTTACATATATACAAACACACACCTATGCACATGCATGCATACTTGCACTTTTGTTTCCTGAAAGACAACAAAAAGAAGAATTTTTAAGACAAGTGAGTTTCCAAATAAAGACATATTGATTGAGCTCACATATATATAATATTACTATCTCTTGAAACCTCAACAAAAAGGTATATTTTTAAAAATTTGTTTATCTTCACAAGGAGGAGGAGAGAAAAGGGAGATTGGCAATGTACTCCATTCTGGAAACAGGAATGAGTATAGGAACTAAATCAAAAAAGCAAACAAAAATGCCAAAATAAAGCACGACTGTATGCTAAACTGGAAAGCTAATAACTAATGCCATGTTTCAAACAATGCTGTCCCCAAAGTCTGCACCAAGAATTGGTGGCACCAAGTACCTCTGGATGTGGAGGTAAATGAGAGGGAACTAAAATAAAGAGAACTGGTCAAAACTACGTAAGAAGCAGAAATAGGTCTCCTACATTGCCTCATTCCCACCTGAGAAGAGGGTAGGAAGTTTGTTTTTGCTCTAAGCAGAGGGTCTCTGGGCTTGTACCATCGTGCATGCTGAGGTGGAGCACTGAATGAGGAGATTAAATGGACGCATTTTTACTGAAGACTTATATCCTCCCAGTCTTCCTCTTTCTTCATTTGCTTTGGAACACAGTCAGCCAAATCTGTATCCTGAAGGCAGGAGGCTAGACAGATATTCTCTGGGGAATCTGACCAGCACAAGAGAAAAGCCCTAAATAGGTGAATATAAAGGGCTTTCCAATAAAGCCAAGCCACGCAGTGATTCCTGCAGTGATTCTCACAATTGACCCATTTACCCACCCATTTAAAACTTCCTGTAGCTTTTTTCCCTGTCTTTAAATATGAGCAGATGGTCAGGGATGACAAAACAGTTCAGAAAAGCCTTTGATAGGAAAGATAAAGACTAAAATAAAATAACTGAATAAAACACCTAGAAGCAACAGATCATGCAGAGAAAAAACTTTAAACAAAACATATTCCCAGAGATGGATATGATACCAAAAGCACAAGCAACAAAAATAAAAATAGGTAAGTGGAACTATACCTAACTGAAAAACTTCTGTGTGACAAAGGAAACAATGTAATTGAGCAAAATGAGAGAAAATATTTACAAACCATATATCTAATTTGAGGTTATACTCTAAATATACAAGGAACTCCTACAACTCAATAGCAATAAATAAATAAATAAAAATAACCTGACTGAAAAATGGGCAAAAAACCTGAATAGATATTTCTTCAAAGAAGACACACCAAATGGTCAATGGCATATGAAAAGATGCTTGACATCACTAATCATCAGGGAAATGCAAATCAAACTACAATGAAATATCTCACACCTGTTAGGATGGCCATTATTTTTTAAATCAGAAGATAATAAGTACAGGAAAGGATGTGGAGAAACTGAAACCCTTATATACTGTTGTTAAGAATGTAAAATGGTGCAGCTGCTATGGAAAACAATATGGAGACTCATCAAACAATTAACTAGAACTACCGCATGATCCAGCAATTCAACTTTAGGGTACACATCCAAAAATTTGTAAACGAGATCTTGAAGAGATACTTGTGTAACTAAGACACAGACCACGTAAAAGGTAAATGAAACTAACTGCAGGGTCTTTCTTGCTAATGAAATTGTTAAAAATAAAAATAAAAATGCAAATTGATATTTCCCAGATTGCTTTTACAAATTTAAATATTCTAAATAAATAGGTAGACAAGAAAGAAAGAAAGTAAGGTAAAGCAGAAGACTCCCCTAGTTTGCCACTTCCATGAAATCAGTACTGATGTCCTCACTATTTCTACCAGCCCTCTCCTGGCTTTGCTCTCCTAACCCCTCCCTCCGTCAGGAGCAGTGCATCTTGACAACAGCTGGAGAATGAAAGAAGTGAGGTGGGTGAAGAACCCTCACCGTTCCTGCGGCTCCACTCCACAGAGTACCTGAATTCAGAACATTCCAATGCAAGCCCAAATACCTCATTTCTAATATCCCACTTTCTCTTAACAAGAAATATGTATCGAAAGAGAAAAGATGTCCCTGGCTGGTGTGACTCATTTGGTTGGAGTGTTGCCCTGTACATCAAAAGGCTGAGGGTTTGATCACCAGTTGGGGTGCGTATGTGAGGAAGTCAGTCAAGGTCTCTCTCTCATATCAGTGTCTCTCTCTCTCTCTTTTCCTCTCTCTCTCTCTCTCTCACTCTCTCTCCTTCCTTTCTCTAAAAATATATCAATACAAATTCTTGGGTGAGGATTAAATTCTTTTTTTAAAAAAGGGGAAGATATGGATGCTTAAAAAAAGAAGCCTTCATAGATGATCATGGCTTGAGTTGCCCCTTTTTCGGTGCCCTAGATATTCTAATACCTGATGAAATGTTCCACAATAAGAATCACAATAGATTTTCATGAAGATGGCCCTGAAAGCCCCCACCCCTTCCAAAGCTGAAGCCAAAGCAAAGGCTTTGAAGGAAAAGGAAGCAGTGCTGAAAGTCATCCACAGCCATGAAATAAAGAAAAGATCTGCACGTTACCCACCTTCCAATGGCCAAAGACACTGCGGCTCCAAAGGCAGCTGAAGTATCCTCGGAAGAGCATCCCCAGGAGAAACAAGCTGGACCGATCGATATGCCATCAAGATCCCCCTGACTACTGAGTCAGTGTAAAGAAGATAGAAAACAACAATACGCTTGTGATCATTGTGGATGTCAAGGCCAACAAGCACCAGATCAAACAGCCGGTGAAGAAGCTCTCTGACATTGACATGACCAAGGTCAACACCCCCATCAGGCCAGATGGAGAGAAGGTTTATGTGTGACTGACTCCCAGCTATGTTTGCTTTGGATGTTGCCAACAAAACTGGGACCATCTAAACTGAGTCCAGCTAGCTAATTCCAATTATAAAAAATGTTACACTGTATATATAAAAAATCAGAATAAATGAAAAATCAGAATAAATTCTTCTTTTTCTTGTAAAGCAAAAGAAGAATGATAGTGAAGGTGAAAAAGGAGGGGAGAAGCTACAGGATGCTTCACCTGTAGACATTCTTGAGACAGGTCATTTATAGGGAAAATCTATATAGACATTGTGAATCTGGAAACCGACTGTTTAAAAAAAATTTTATTGCATTTTTTTCATTGCCATTTAACCTCCTTATATCCTCTCTCCCCCGTTGTCCCTGTCCATGAGTCCTTCTTCCTTTTTGCTTGATATCTCCACCCTCTAACTTCCCTCCAATAGCTGTCATCCTGCTCTCTATGAGTCTGTCTCTGTTTTGCTTGTTAGTTCAGTTTGTTCCTTAGATTCTATATATATGTGAAATCATATGGTATTTGATTCAAAATGATCGGTGTGCTACATGGCATACCTTCATGCATATAGGAACACCTCTATTTCAGTTTCAAGTACTCATGGTATGGAGAAAGTTTCTAATTTTTTTTTTTAAGTTTTTAGAACCCTGAAGAGGCTCTTGATTGCAGAAGGCCAGGGGAGAACAGGAGGATACCTAGCCAAAAGGTCGAAGCAGCTCTTGAGCTCACGACCCTGCTAAGAATTTTGTTCTTTATTCTAAGATGAATGGAATTCCCTTGGGAAAAAGGTAGAACAGGGTTAGATTTACATTTTGAAATTCTATGGAAAACAGATTTGTTTGGGAAATGTAGGTGCAGGAAGAATAACTAAGAGATATTTCCATCATTCCAGGAGAGAGTCCAGGCAAAGTCTACTTTCCAGGTAGTAGAAGTGGTAATGGCAAGAAGCAAACTCATTTAATAGATATTTAGAAGATAAAATAGATAGAAATTGATGATTTATTTGATGTGGAGAAGATGGAGCAGAAAATGTCCAAGAATGACTTCTAAACTTCTAAGTTCTAGTTTTCAGATCAAGAAAAAATTTCATCATTTTCCAATATTTTTCTGAAAGAAAAGGATATAATGGGAAATAAAAATAAGCCTTTTAAAAAATGGACATAAATCTTCAAAAATAGGCAATTTGGTTTTCTTACTGTAGAGTATCTGATATTTAAAATCATGTTTGCAATGTAGTCATAGATAAGATACTAAAAGGATTTTTTTAAAGAAGACTAATATTTGATGGTGTACAAAATGTATTTTAAAAAATGAGATGTTGACTCCAAGTATCTTGCTTACAGAATATAACTTGGCCATTTCTCCAAAGCCCCAATGCCAGTCTCCTTCCTTTGTAATCCTCAAAGCAAAACAATTTCTACCATGAACAGTAAGTCTCCTATCCTAAAAATGTTTACTGTGAATACCGCAGAGAAGGTAATTGAATTCCACATTAGTGTTGTTTTTATGACCTGTGCATCTTCCTCTATATGAAAACTGAAAATAAAACTGTATCATCAAATTCTCCACTATCTCACATAGTTCATCTGGTTGAAGAAAATAAAAAACCATGTTGCTGAAACATTATCAATTCTCCTGTGGTTACTTTACAAATAAATTTCTTTTTCTCTACTTTTATATAGCACATAAAATTTTCATATAGTTGAAATGAACTGTGCAGAGAAAAAGGTAAATGCCAGCAGGCATCTAAATATTGTAGCATCTGTTATATTTTATACTCTGTAATCAAAAATCTTATAAAAACTTCATTGCATTTGAGGCTGGATTCAATACAAATTATTGAAGATTGATAGCTGTAGTGATTATTATACTTTTATTTTTATTATATTGAATTATACAAACTTTCTTCTACTTTTTTCTTTGTTATAATGTCATCTGTTTTTCTAGAACACAACTATTTTCCAATGTCTACTTTATATTTTCTTGTTAAAGCCTAAAATTCATATAATGAAAATTAATATTTTTCAGTTAAATATCCAAAATATGTAGGCTGTATCTGTGTGTGTGTGTGCATGCACACATGTGTGCAGCATCACTAATTGTTAAAAAATATTTTCTAGACCTTTTAGAAAACATGGCTTGGAAGAGAAATATTAAAGTGTATTTCTTTGAAAGAATTTAAAGACTAAAATAAAAAGCACCACAAACTCTCTGATTTAGTTTTCCTGTTTGTCATGAAACACAGGCAGGACTAGCCTTAAATATTTAAAGTGTTCAAACTTCTAATAATATGCATCTATCCATGATGTGCTGCCTATCCTCTTAAGGCCAAATTCAGTACGTGGAGCAAATCTCAGGTGCTACACAAATGCTTATGTCACTTTTCCAGATTGATTTCACTTTTTCTTACCTTTTAAGTTTTAGTCCCTAAGTAAACATCATTTTTCACCCTCTTCTTATCAACTTGTGGTATTTCATCTCATTTACCTATTTTCCGGGCTAACAGTTATTAAGCACTTACTATACTATCGGTACTACATTAAATGCTATTATGTGAAGAAACCCTTGTAAAACCACATCTTCACAAAGTTCACAAAAGTACCTTATCTGGTAGGTAGATTCTTCTGTAATTAACAAACAAATCATATCTGATAAGTAAAATCTCTATTTTAAAGATAAAGGGTTGAAGAGCCAAGAACATGACCTGACTCTGCATAATCAGGCCTCCATCCATAGTTTATCCAGGGCCACCATGTGTGGTCACCCACGTGGAGCACTGCACAGCTTCAGGAATGCTATTCATGAAGCCTAGTACATGAATGGCACCCTGTAAGCTATCCGGTGCTGCAGCTCTGTGTTTATCTCAAAAGTCTGATCTCTTTTTACTGCACTATATTGCCATTTCACTAACTCATTCATATTAAAGTAACGAGGGTAGACAGAACTGGAAAAAGAAAATAATGAGTTATATTTTTATTGCACTTTCTGACAATACCACCAATGTTTCTATATAATTATTTAAATAATTTAATCCAAAAAGCAATAGCACTTTCGTATCTCCACTCTTACAGAAAAAGTAATTTATGATCATTTCTAAATAATCTAAGTACAAGTTAACTATCATTATAGGTGCCTTCATAAACTGTATACAGTGCAATTTTTTTATTTTCACTGCATCAACTAACTAGGAAGCCTGAAAAAATCTTTTGACATTCAGAAATAATATGTTGATATACAGGCTGACACTTCAGACTGCAGTATGTCTCTTTAGCATTTTAATCTATAAACTTCTCCTTTTATTTAAAATAGTACATCTCTAATTAATTACATAAATAGTGTGCCTTTGAAATAAAAGACATTAAATAGTGAACATCTGCAGAGACATGGTTAAATGAGCAAAACCAATTCAAAGGCATTTTCTGTCCTAATTCCTACCAAGTTGACAGACAATGCCCCAGAACTCTCTACCAGATCCGGAATGAAGTAATGAGCTAATCAGAGCAAAACAAGTCTTTGCTGAGTGACTTCATAGGAGAACTGTAAGTACATTTAAGCAGCTCTCATGGGTATTTCTTGCTAAACATACAAACTCATTCTGAGAAAGAAATATTAGTAAATACTAGTAAATCCACAGTGTATACTATTTTCCTTAGCGACTAGGGCACTGAGGTACAGAGTAAAATGAAGAGATAGATTAATTTCCCCTTTAAACTGAAAACTCCTGGGCAATACAGTCCTCGTTAACAATCTGCTCAGAATTTCTTACCTTTCTTGAGCTACATCAATGAAGTTCCCATTTCTTTAGTTATTGATGACAACTCTCCAGCAGCTTATGATCATGCACAATTTGCTCATGGTTCTGTTCTGTTATTTCGAGTTCTCTTCTCAGGAAAATCCTTTCTTTCAATTCAAGACTTTGTAGAATACCAAGTTTCTGAGGCAAATCTAGAAAACCCTGTAGAAATACCACAGCTTGTTAAATCATAAACCACAGTTTATAAATCATAAAGCTGTCAGGATTAATGACAATTGGTAAACATAAAATTATTCTCATGAATAAATATCAGTAATTAAGAAAAATAAGAAGTGTTTTTCAAAATGTTCCACCTGTGACTGTATAAACATTTGTAAAATTACTTCAACTTCATTTAATATAAAAGCACCTTTTCTTTTAAAAAAATATATTTTATTGATTATGCTATTACAGCTATTTCGTTTTTCTCTCTTTATTCCCCTCCAGCCTGTACCCCCTTCTCACCATCATTCCTCCACCTTAGTTCATGTCCATGAGTCATACATACAAGTTCTTTGGCTTCTCCATTTACCATACTATTCTTGACCTCCCCTTGTCTATTTTGTACCTACCATTTATGCTTCTTATTCCCTGTAACTTTTCCCCCATTCTTCTCCCTCCCCCTCCCCACTTATAACCTGTATTCTCTGTTTCTGTGAATCTGTTCCTGTTCCAGGTGTTTGCTTAGCTCATTTTAGTTTTTGTTGTGGGGTGTTTTTTTAGGTTCAGCTGTTGACAATTGTGAGTTTATTGTAATTTTAATATTCATATTTTTCATCTTCTTCCTTTTCTTAGATATGTCCCTTTAACGTTTCATATAATAAGGGCTTGGTAATGATGAACTCCTTTAACTTGACCTTATCTGGGAAGCACTTTTCCTGCCCTTCCATTCTAAGTGATAGCTTTGCTGGATAGAGTAATCTTGGATGTAGGTCCTTGCCTTTCATGACTTGGAATACTTCTTTCCAGCCCCCTCTTGCCTGAAAGGTTTCTTTTGAGAAATCAGCTGATAGTCTATGGGAAGTCCTTTGTATGTAACTGTCTCCTTTTCTCTTGCCATTTTTAAAATGTCCTCCTTATCTTTAATCTTAGGTAATGTAATTATGATGTACATTGGTGTGTGCTTCCTTGGGTCCAACTTCTCTGGGAATTTCCTGGACTTCCTGGAAGTATTTCCTTTGCCAGATTAGGGAAGTTCTCCTTCATTATTTGTTCAAATAACTTTTCAATGTCTTGCTCTTTCTCTTCTCCTTCTGGCACCCCTATCATTCAGATGTTGGAACATTTAAAGTAGTCCCCGAGGTTCCTAAGTCTCTCCTCAGTTTTTTGAATTCGTGTTTCTTCATTGTATTCTGGTTGAATGTTTATTTCTTCCTTTTGGTCCAAATCACTGATTTGAGTCCCAGTTTCCTTCCCATCACTGTTGGTTCCCTGTACATTTTCCTTTGTTTCACTTTGCATAGCTTCACTTTTTCCTCTAATTTTTGACCATACTCAACCAATTCTGTGAGCATCCTGATTACCATTGTTTTGAACTGTGCATCTGATAGGTTGGCTATCACCTCATAGCTTAGTTGTATTTTTTCTGGAGCTTTAATCTGTTCCTCCATTCGGGCCATATTTTTTTTTTGTCTCAGTGCACCTGTTAAGTAGTAAGGGGCAGAGCCTTAGATATTTGCTGGGGTGGGTCAACCCATGTTGCTGCATTATGGCACTGTATGTTGGGGAGGGGTAATGTAAGAGGGACCAATGCTGCTTGCTGGGCTCTCAGCAGTCTTTCAGTAACTTCCTCTGCTACCTACAGTAAATTGGGCCCTTCTGGAGCTGATTCCCAGGTGAGTGGTTTGTATACATTCTAGGACCCTGTGGGTTTCTCCAACAAACTCTCCTGTCCTGCTGCTTCAACCCACACAGGTTTTTTCAATCAGAAGTTATGAGGCTTTATTTCCCAATACTGGAACCCTGGGTTGTGCAGTCTGTCTCGCTCCCCAGTTGTTCCTCCCAGTTTACCTGCATGCAAATATGGGACCGCCCACTCTGCCCTGGCCCTCCAGCTGCAGCCTTGTTGAGAGTCTTCTCCACCCTGGCTGCCCGTCTTTGCCCCTCCTATAGGTCTGGATGAATGTTTCTTCTTTAACTTTTTAGTTGCTGGATTTTCATACAGTTTGATTTTCTGGCAGTTCTGGTTATTTTTTATTTTTAAATTTGTTGTTTTCCTTCTTTTGGTTGTGCGAGGAGGCAAAGTGTGCGTACTACCTACACCTCCATCTTGGCTGGAAGTCTGGGAAGGGGATTAAGATGCAAAAGTAAGTTTTCTTATAGGAAGTATTAGCTTTGTCAATATAATGTCCAAACATGGGAAAAGCTTCCCGATTAAATTAACAATAATTGATGTGATCCATTTCTGTATAGGCAAAATAAGAATCATAATAGAACAACATTAAATAAATTGTGCCTGTGTTCTTTAAACTTACAAAACAAAGAAATTTGCAAAAAAATAGAAAAATCTATCAAAATACTCCTCTTCCCCTCCTCCTCTTTCTTCTAGAAAAATCTCTCAAAAATATATTCAAGGAGTCACAATCAGCTGTGTTAACTTTCACCTAGTTATTTTAAATTTTATGAAATGATTGAAGTTTCATTATGTCTCAATGTTCTATCTTTGCCACAGAATATTTTCATTTAAATTTTTTTGAATACAAATATTTAGAGAGTAAATTCATTTCAAACCTATGGAATCAATTTTCATGCTGAAAATCATCCAAAGTATGTCCAAGTTAATTAATTTTCCTATTCCCATCATGAGGTGGGACAAAGGCATGTTGCCTAACTGTGAGGAAACCTGGCTAATTGCAGAGTGTATGCTGTAAACAACTCATACTGCTTTCATGCTTTGCCTCTTTCCAAAGGACAGAAGAATCTAATAACTCATCGTGGAGACAAGATTCATATTAAAGGAGAAAGACATACCTCACTAATGATAAAAGTCATGTCAAAAACCTGATAAAATCACCTTATATTCTTCTCCACAGGCTGAAGTTTGCTCTGCTACAAGTATTTAATGTGTGTGATAATCCTTCTCTTTGCTATTTACTCTTCTCTCTTTCTCATATCTGAAAAGACACCTAGGGAAGGTTTTGTAATCTACACACACACACATTTCTATAAATGAATATGTATACATAGTTTTCAAGGAGAAGTAAGCAATTTTTATGTACAGGGAACATAGAAATCAAATCCAGCATATGCAAAAGTAACACACTAAAGCAACTCATCACATTCCCATCACCAATCAACCTCCTATTCCAGAGAACCTTTTTCTGTGTTAGTATTCTCATTATGTCAGCCAGATGTGAGCTCCATGGAAAACAGGTAGCACACTCATTGTATTCCCCATTGTAATCTCAGCACTTAACACAGTGCTCCTTAATTAACATGTATGGGATCTGCAACAAAAATATTCAGTGGCAGGCCAATTTTCTCAGTCATGCAGACTTAAAACCTGGAAACATGTGACTTATGGTTTGGTGGCCAGACTATTGTCCTTAGTACCAAAAGGCTTGGTTTCTATTTCTAAGTCTGTCTCTTTGTAGGTGTGTGACCTTGGGCAAATCACTTAACCTCAATGGGCTTACAAATTAAGGGGTAAGAGTAGGGGGAGCAGGCAACTGGATAAGATATTAGGAAAAATAAACCTTTAAAGTTAGTGACTCTAGGCCTGGCTGGTGTAGCTCAGTGGATTGAGCGCGGGCTGGGAACCAAGCGGTCCCAGTTCGATTCCCAGTCAGGGCACATGCCTGGGTTGCAGGCCAGGTCCCCGGTGAGGGCCATGTGAGAGGCAACCATACATTGCTGTTTCTCTCCTTCTCTTTCTTCCTCTCTCTAAAAAAATAATAAATAAATAAAATATTAAAAAAAAAAAGTTAGTGACTCTAAGATTTATTCTCTTCCTAACCTTCTATATCTAGGCAATAAGTTTATATAGTTTACCTTCAAAATGTTCTTTGTGTCCATCTTTCCTACCCTGTTCCCATTGCTACTCCCCTTAGAGCTGGCTTCACCACCTCAGGTTTGAATTAATGAAACGCAGTAGCTGCTCCTAGCTTTAGTTTCTTGGCCCTCTTCTCCTTATCCATCGTACAGTGGAACAATCTTCTTTCACTTTAGCACCATGGCTTGCCAGCTTTAGTGCGCACAAACATAGGGACCTGGTTGTCAAAGTGTATTCCCAGGCACACCTCCACGTACTCTTGTGTACCAGGCAACCTGCAGGCCACACATCAGGAAATATGTTCACTGTAGTGATTTCTAAACTCTTGATTTTACAGAGTAGTAAACTATGTTCAAGCAGGCATGAGCATAATTCTTAAAACTGAATATTTTGATAATTCTCAAAATAAAAATACTTTTATAATCCTCAAAAATATGATGAGAATTGGACAGATATACATGTTTGTTTTTAATATTTTATTATTGAATTCTAATTGATCCTTTTATATTTTCTTTGACTCAATACCCTCACAGAATCCAGATCCTGTGACTCATATGAAAGTTCAGTTATAAACTTACTTTCATCCTGGCTGGTGTGGCTCAGTGGATTGAGCACTGGCCTGAGAACCGAAAGGTTGCTGGCTTGATTCTCACTCAGGACACTTGCCTGGGTTGCGGGCCATGTCCCCAGTTGGGGTGTGTGAGAGGCAACTGATCCATGTATCTCTCACACATTGATGTTTCTCTCCCTCTCTTTCTCCCTCCCTCTATCTAAAAGTGAATAAGTAAAATATTAAAAACAAAAACAAAAACTTACCTCCAAGTCACATTAGAGAGGAAGTCCCTAAATTGATTAAGCGCATGGAGTGTTCCACTATAGATTCTGTGTCCGCATGGAACATTGTTCATACTTTTATCAATGTCCGGTCAGGTAATGTTTGTAAATAGTAATCTTTTCCATATTTCTCATTTATTTTTAAATAAATTTCACTTTTCAATTATAGTTGATGTGCAATATTACATTAGATTCAGGTGTAGAACCCAGTGATTAGACATTTCTATAATTTACGAAGTGATCCCTCCAATAAATCTAGTCCCCATCTGACACCATGTTAGTTCTTACAGTACTTACAGTATCATTGACTGTATTCCCTATGCTGTACCTTACATCCTCATAACTATTCTGTAATTACCAATCTGCACTTTCTAATCCCTTCACTTTTTAACCCATCCCCCCAGTCACCTCCCATCTGGCAACCGTCCAGTCAAAATGTTCTCTGTGTTTATGAGTCTGTTTCTGTTCTGCTTGTTCATTTATTTTGTTTTTTGGATTCCACATATAAATAAAATCAAAAGTTTTTTCTCCTTCCCTCCCTGACTTATCTTACTCATCAAAATACCCTCTAGGTTCATCCATGCTGATGCCAATGGCAAGATTTCATTTTTTTTATGTACTACTTCTTTATCTACTCATCTATTAATGAACCTAATGCATCTATTAATGCTTCCATATCTTGGCTGTTGTACATAGTGTTGCAGTGAACATATAAGTGCATATGTCTTTTCAATTTAATGTATTGGGTTTGTTTGGATAAATATCCAGAAGTGGAATTGCCAGATCCTTCTTTGCCTCTTGTTATAGCCCTTGTTTTAAAGTCTATTTTGTCTTGTATAAGTATTGCTATCTGAGCTTTTTGTATTGTTTTTGCTTTAATTTTCATAAAATATGTTTTTCTGCCCTTTACTTCCAATGTGTGTATGCCCTTTGATCTGATCTGAAGTGAGTCTCTTGTAGACAGCATATGCAAGGGTCTTGCTTTGTTATGTGTTTAGTATTGTATGTCTTTTGATTGGAGTATTTGCATTTAAAGTAATTATTGATACATGTGCATTTATTGCCATTTTATTATTCTTATTTCTGATCTTTTTTCTTCCTTAGAGAAGACCCTTTAACATTTCTTGTAATACTAGTTTTGTGGTGATGAGCTCCTTTAGCTTTTTCTTTATCTCGAAAGCTATTTATCTGTCTTTTGATTCTAAATGATAGCTCTGCTGGGTAGCGTACTCTTGACTGTAGGTCCTTGCTTTACATCACTTTGAACATTTCGTACCAATGCCTTCTGGTCTGCAAAGTTTCTGTTGAGAAATCAATGAGAAGTCTTAGAAGCTCCCATAAGACTTATAGATATCTAACTGCTTTTCCATGCTGCTTTTAAGATTCTCTTTTTGTCTTTAACTTTTGATATTTTAATAAGGAAGGATGTGTCTTGTTGTGGGCCTCTTAGTTCATCTTGTTTGGGCTTCTTTGCCATTCTTGGACTTTCTTGTCTATTTTCTTTGCCAGATTAGGGAAGTATTGTGTCATTATTTTTTTAAAATAGGTTTATAATTTCTTGCTCTTTCTTTCTTTTCCTTCTGGCATCCTAATGATGCAAATGTTGGTATGCTTCAAGTTGTCCCAGAATCTGTTTATACTATCCTCATATATATTTTCTTAGATTCTTTTCTGTTATTGCTGTTCTGATTGGTTGTTTATGCTTCCTTATCTTCCAAATTCTTGATTGGATCCCCAGCTTCAAGTTGGTTCCCTGTAATATATTCTTCATTTCAGTTTTTACGTTCTTCATTTTTGACTGGTTCTTTTTATTTTTTAATCTCCACTTTTGTTTCCTATGTCTTTGATGAAGTTCTCACCAACTTCATCCATTCTTCCCCTAATGTCATTGAGCATTCTTGTAACCAGTGTTTTGAACTCTGCATCTGGTAGATTACTTGTCTCCATTTTATTTATTTATTTATTTTTTACTGAAGTTTTGTTCTGTTTTTTTATTTGGTACATGTTACTTTATCACTTCATTATGGCTGCCTCTCTGTGTTTGTTTCTATGTATTAGGTAGATCTGCTACATCTTCTAGTCTTTGTAGAGTGCCCTTATGCAGAAAGTGTCCTGGAGGGCCCAGAGAGATCTAGAGATAACTGCTACTTGTCCTGGGCTTGGAGGTGCCCAGATGAGGTTAGGCTGAGAATTAAGGCCAGCTGCTGCTAGTGTTGGGCCTGGGACCACTTAGCAAGAGACGAGGTCATGCTGAGGCCAGGTGTTGCTTGCTTACTTGGAGTTTGTGAAACTTTGAGAGATTTTAGGAAAATCCACAATATTAGCCAAGATGAGCCATTTCTATGGAAAAGCCACTGGGAATGGTGTGGATGGATCTGCAAGTTGTACGGTGCTGAGTCTCAGTAAATCACCAAGTCTCAGGGAATCAACATTTTAGCTGGGTTGATGGAGACTCAGGTATGGTGCCCACCTGAGCTCAGGAAAAGAAAAATGGTCATTGCCAGCAATTCTGTCTAGGAGAAAGCTCTCCCTCCAGTTTTTACCCCAATGGCGAAAAATTCAATTCCTCCATATGTCACTGGCATATTTTGATCTGCTGCCCCAGCACTGGAGCTCAGAGCAAGTGAGTCTTACCAAGTTCGTGTAGTGGCCCTTTAAGAAGAGTGTCTGAGAGTGTAGATGCCTTCCACTTCACATAGCCACAATCTCCACTGGTTTTCACAGCCAGCAGTTCTTGGGACTTCTCTTTCCAGCACTGGAACCCTGGGCTGAGGAGGCCTGGTGTGGGGCTGGGATGACTTGCTCCTCATGGGGCATCTTGGCAGCCAAGATATCCTTCCCAATTTTTTCCCTCCACACATGGGTATGGGACCAGCCCATTTCATATCTTTGCTCCTCCTACTGGTCTCCACATGGCTTCTTTATGTCATTAGTTACATAACTTTTGTTCAGCTAGATTTTAGATACTTGTTAATAGTGGTTGTTCTGTAGTTTAGCTATAATTTTTATGTGGTTGTGGGAGGATAGGAATACCACATCTACCTACACCATCATCTGGACTGAAAGACCCCAATTGGCATCTTTTTAAAAACAAGTTTCTATTTCTGTTTTTTTCTCTGTCTCTTTTCTCATTATTCAAGCATATGTCTGGCTCTGTGCCCGCAACCTCAGCAGAGGATTTTAATGGGGGAAAAGTAGAAATAGTCTCATGGACTTTTCTTTTACAAGCCCCAGGGGAGGTCATACAGTGCACAACAAATTGTCTGGGTAGTGGGGGCAGAAGAAGATTTAGTTCCAATCCCAAGCACTCCTGGAACCCAGGACAGAGTAAAAATGGAAGCTCCATACCATATGTAGAAATAACTAAAGGTATCAAACTGTTAAACAAAATGGTTTATTCTCCTACTTATAAAATTCACCTTTACAATGACAAATGTGTATAAAGTTATAGTTTGTAAGTGACTCAATATTTACAAAATATCCTAACCGTTTAAATTCTTGTGCACATTTGATTTTCTAGGCTTATGCCAATTATATTTAAATTAATAAAATATGGATACACATAAGTTATAAACTATTATATAAATGTTTAAATTATGCTTTTAGAGTTGTCCCAATTATTCCTCTTTGCCTCCTGCACCCAGCACCATGCTCTCCTTCAGGCATTCCACACACCATTGTTCATGAATTATGCATATAAGTTCTTTGGCTACTCCATTTCCTATACTGCATTTTACATCCCCATGGCTATTCTGAAACTACTTATTTGTACTTCTTAATCCCCTCACTTCTTCACCCATTCCCTGCTACCTGCCTAACATCTGGTAACCATCAAAATGTTCTCCATGTCCATGATTCTGTCTCTGTTCTTCTTGTTTGCTTAGTTTGCTTTTTAGATTCAATTGTTGATGTCTATTTATTGCCATTTTATTGTTCATAGTTTTGATATTCTTCTTTTTTTTAATGAGTCCCTTTAACATTTCATATAATAATGTTTGGTGATGATGAAGTCTTTCAACTCCTTCAGTTTTTCTCTTGTCTGGGAAGCTCTTTATCTTCCCTTCGATTCTAAATGATATCTTTGCTGGGTAGAGCAGTCTTGGCTGTAAGTCCCTGCTTTTCATGACTTTGAATATCTCTTGCCAACCCCTTCTAGCCTGCAAAGTTTCTTTTGAGACATCAGGTGACAGTCTTATGGAAACTCTCCTGTAGGTAACTATCTGCTTTTCTTTTTGTGCTTTTATGATTTGCTTTTTATCTTTAACCTTTGGCATTTAATTATGATATGTTTTGAAGTGGGCCTCTTTGCATCCATTTTGTTTGGGACTTGCTGTGTTTCCTGGACTTGCATGTCTATTTCTTTCACCACACTAGGGAAGTTCTCTTTCATTAGTTTTTTCAAATAAATTTCCAATTTCTTGCTCTTTATCTTCTCCTTCTGGTACCCCTATGATGTGTATGTTGGAACACTTGAAGTTGTCCCAGAGGCTGCTTACACTATCCTTGTTTTTTAGGATTCTTTTTTCTTCCTGTTGTCCTGATTGGTTGTTTTATGCTTCCTTATGTGGCAAATCATTGATTTGAATCTTGGCCTCATCCACTCTACTGTTGTTTCCCTGTAAATTGTTCTTGATTTTGATTAGTGTATCATTCATTTCTGACTGGGATTTTTTATGCAGCTGAGGTCCTCACTAAGTTCCTTGAGCATCTTTAAAACCAGTGTTTTAACTCTGCATCTGATACAGTGGCTGCCAGTGGATACAGAGGAGGGAGGGATAAACAGGGCACTGAGGATTTTTCATGCAGTAAAACTATTCTGTATAATACTGTAATGGTAGACATGCATTATTATACATTCGTCAAAACTCATAAAATGTACAGTACCAAGCAAGAGTGAACTCTAATGTAAACTATGGACTTCAGATGATAATAATCTGTCAGTGTGGGTTCATGGATTGTAACAAATGTACCACTGTGGTGCAGGGCACCAATATTTGAGAAAACTCTGCCTGTGTGAGGTCAGGGAGTAAATGGAAACTGTATTTTCTGCTCACTATTGCTGTGAACCTAAATGTTCTGAAAAATTAATTTCATTAAATCATAAAAATAAATAAAGCAATTTGAAAAAGTTATTGTTCCTAAAATACTCAAAATCATTTATGCAAATATAATCAATTGCTATGGTCTAAATGGTATCTCCCCAGAGGTAATTGTAGTAGGTAGGGCCTTTGGGAGATGGCAGGATCATGAGGAAAGGAGCCTTCGTGAATGGGTGCTCTTAAAAAAGAGGTGCTCTACAAAAGTGCTCTTAAAAAAGAGGTCCCACAGAGCTCCCAGCCCCTTTCTGCCATACGAGAACACAACCAGCAGTGCACTTCTCAGAAGGAGGCTCACCGGGCCAGGCTGGCACCATGATATCAGAGTTAAAATCTCCAGAACTGTGAGCAATGCCTTTCTGTCGTTTATAAGCTACCCAATCTGTAGTATTTTGTTATAGCAGCTTGAACATACTAACACACTAAAGCATTTCCTGCCCAGCTGGTGTGGCTCAGTGGATTGAGCGCGGGCTGGGAACCAGAAGGTCCCGGTTTGATTCCCAGTCGGGGCGCATGCCTGGGTTGCGGGCCGGGTCCCCGGTGGGGGCCATGTGGGAGGCAGCCACGCATTGCTGTTTCTCTCCCTCTCTTTCTCCTTCCCTTCCCCTCTCTCTAAAAATAAATAAATAAAATATTAAAAAAAAAAGAAGAAGCATTTCCTGAAGCCCCGAGGATTCAAATAGTAAAAAGAATGGATAATTAGAGTATAGGTTACCCTTGACTGGCACAGACTACCAGGTCCTAAGTAGCAGAGTTGCCCACATGGTGATAGGGGGCCCACCGCATTACAGGGTCCAGGACAGTGGCCTCTTTGCCTGTGTGTGTTGGTAAAGTAGTCATGATATGTTCCTTTTCTACAAAATAGAAAGATTACCTCAGGCTGGAGGAGGGGAGAAAGGGAACATTCCAGCTGGGCCCTAAAAGCATTGAGGCCACAGAGGGAAGTAGCTTGGGGTACCTAAGCCAGTGGTTCTCAATGGAATAGCATGTTAGAGTCACCCCAGGGGAATTTAAAAAACAGCCCAGAAAGCCACCCGCAAAATCAACTGAATCAGTATCTGTGGGGGTGGGACCCAGGCACTGATACTTTTTAGTCAGAATGGAGAACCTTTAGACTCGACAAACATTCTTAATCTTAGCAATGATTTGTGTCTCATAGCTCAGAAGCAGCCGAGAGAGGCCAGACCTGAAGGAATATATTAACTATGGACCATGGAAATAACCTGTATGCCTTTGGAGCCTCTTTCAAGGCCCTGGCTCTGCATAACCGCCCCCTCCAAACATGATACACCCACAGGGTTTGGGAATCCCCCAAAACTGAAGTGAAACTATCCAGCTGTGGTGAAATGGAAGCTTGCAGTAAAAATGAGGTTACCAAAAGGGAAGGAATTTACTTTTTTGCACACCTGAAAGAACTTGCAGATTATGTTTCTGGATTGTTCCACAGACACTAATTATACTTACACATTACAATGAAAGTATTCATTCACTTGCTCTCTCACCCACTAATGTGTCCACATTCTTAGAACAGAGACTATGATGTCAACATGACATGGGCCTGTGTCTTCAGCTTCTCAAACAGCACTAGCAATTATTCAAAGAAGTTCATCACACTGAATTGGATTTTTTTAACTCAAAGAAAATTAGAAAGTTTCTCAGGCTTCAACTAAAATTACAAAACTTTTAAAAGACACCTACTTGTTGGATATTAGTTATTTGAATAATCGAGATCTCTTAGTTGGCCCTGTGAAAAATACTGAAGGCAAAAGACGTTGAGACCCCCTTGGGACTCTACAGCCACTGTCACCAGCTCTTTCCAGGAGAATACTTGTGCATGCTCCATCTACGGGGTAAAAGATTGACACCTGATTCCTTTCAGAATAAACTCTTCATGTGACCACTCAATGTCAGCTCGAGAATTTGCTGAAATTCATTTACATATGGTAAGTTATTGCTGGTGTCCTTAAGAGAAAGCCAATATACTTTTCTGATTCCTGAAATATAACTAAATTGAGAATGAAACACTTCTAGACTAAAAACAGAATACATTTTTATGTTCTTAGTCATTCACTGAATTCACTTACCAGATAAGTTCTAGTCAAATATTCAGTCTCTATCTCTGACAAAAGTTTCTATAGCAACTTTTTTCTCTTCCAATTAACTGATAAACCTGAACCTTGTGGTATAATTCAGTAAATATGAAAGAAGGAGGGCAACTGGAAGGACTGAGGCTAGGAAATGAATGTAAATCAAGATAGGCCCTCTAATAATGTATGTGTTTGGAAAGGACACGTAAACCAGCAATGTTTGTGGGCTGCAATGGACTCAGGATAAACCCTAGTCAGAAATGATAAGAGAGTGAGTGCTGCGGGATGCAATTCGGTGGGTTCACTAGGTAGGTATAACACTTCACAGTGATCATGCAATGGATGAAACAAAGACCAAAGGTCAAACCCTGGGAAGAAAGGGTTATCACATCCAAATCATGTTTTCAAGACTAAGCAAATAAATTTAGAACTTGGTGGTAAACTGAAGTAGTAACCTTGAAGCCCACTTACATTATTTGATCAAAAGGTGTGAGACAATGATACCTGGATACCAGGTCTCCTCCTAGACACACCATGTACTGAGTCTGCAAGACCAAGATGAATTCTCCTCCCCAAGAAAGAGGAGAATTTCACTTTCTCTCTCACAGTAAGGCATTTTCTTTCTTTCTTTCCTTCTTTCTTTCCTTCCTTCCTTCTTCCTTCCTTCCTTCCTTTCTTTCTTTCTTTCTTTCTTTCTTTTTCTTTCTTTCTTTCTCTCTCTTTCTCTCTCTTACTCTGATCATTTTACATTAACATTAACACTTTTGTACACTTCTTTGCTGGATCTTCACCACTTCTATGTCTCTAGTGGATACCAGGTACATGGAGGTTGGGATAAAGTGGAAGAAGCTGGTATCCATATTGATTGCTAAGGGAGCCATTTATGTCATTCTTATTTTTTCTGTGTCTTTAGGGACTAAAACAAAGACAAAGGCAAAGTATTGGCGGTGGTAGTGGTGGTGGCATTAGTTTTAATCATACTTGCTTGACAACAGCAGAAACCAAATCACATTTTGAGTTCATTTTATTAACTAATTACAAGGGTCTAGTAAGACTAAGAGCCTTATTCCCCACATAGGGAAGTCTCAGTATCCTGCATAGGCCATAGTCCTAGGTGCTGGCCAGTTGGAAACCTCACAAGCCACACTGAGTGAGTACCAGTTCTGAGTGGAGAGAAGATGATGTACCCAGCTATTGGTCTATAAACAGTTCTTTAATCAGTGGCCTTGGCTTCTTTTTTGTTTTCTCAACTCTCCACAAGCTCAATCCAGGGTTTCTTTCCTGAACTGAGAATTTTTGCAGATGCTTGCTCTTTTTTTTTTTTTTTTTTTTTTGACTGGTTGGGGTAGGGAGGACAGGTGAGATGGGGAAGGAGTATGGTTAGTGAAGTATGTTTATTTTTTTTAAATTATTTTATTGTTGTTCACTTACAGTTGTCTGCATTTACCCCCACCCCCAATCCCAGGCAAACCCACCTCCCTCCCTTGCTTCCACCCTCCCCCTTGGTTTTGTCCATGTGTCCTTTATAGCAGTTCCTGAATACCCTTGTCCCCATTATCCCCTCCCCCCCTCTGCTTACTGCCAGATTGTTCTAAATTTCAATGTCTCTGGTTATAATTTGTTTCTCTGCTTGTATTTTGCTTGCTTACCTCACAAGCATCTTGGCTGTGGCTGATCTGAGTTCCC